>CAMOHE010046265.1:750-25782 GCA_946598075.1 Artocarpus hirsutus | reverse complement strand
ATTAAAAAGAACATATATCGACTTGTGTATGCACACATGAAGCAGAAAGTGAAAGCATTGATCTCTCATTCACCTTTATTTCTTACAATTATCATTGGCAAGCTTGCCTGTTTATGGCATTCAAGGTTAATGAATAAGCATACATAGATAAGATTAAAAAGAACATATATCGACTTGTGTATGCACACATGAAGCAGAAAGTGAAAGCATTGATCTCTCATTCACCTTTATTTCTTACAATTATCATTGGCAAGCTTGCCTGTTTATGGCATTCAAGGTTAATGAATAAGCATACATAGATAAGATTAAAAAGAACATATATCGACTTGTGTATGCACACATGAAGCAGAAAGTGAAAGCATTGATCTCTCATTCACCTTTATTTCTTACAATTATCATTGGGTTCTTCATGGTACAACAAATTTATACCAAACCTAAGAAAAGGTATTTGCTATGATCTTCCAAAAACGACTAAAGAGGAAAATTGAATGTGACCTCTAAAAGTACATAGCTTGACAAAACAAAATCTTTCAGATAAGTGGATGAATCCATCATGTCCAGCTCTACTTGATTAAAATAAGTGCAGCAGCAAACAGAGGAGAAATAAACTATATCTGAATAGCTATAACCTATGTTATTTGCTACAGAAACAAAAATGGGTAATCAGCATTCTATCCGAACGGCACCACTCTCTGAGGAAATGAACTTTGGCTTCCTTACCACTTGCTCCAAACACTGAATGACATCTCCGACCCTCAAGTCATTCCAATCGTGAAAGATGAGCCCACATTCGTTCCCCTTCTTCACGGTGTCCACGTCCTGCATCTCTCGCTTGAGAGACGCACAGGGTCCTTCAAACAAGACTTCCCCGCTTCTCAAAAGCCTAAGGGTTGAGGTTTTGGTAACCTGTCCATCGACCACCCGGCATCCAGCAATCTTCGCATTTCCCTTTTTGCGTCCTTTAAGCTCAAAGATGCCCAGCACCTCAGCCTCCCCGGCAACATGGGTTTCAGGAGTCCCGGGGGCCTTGTCTACGATCAAATTGCCAACATCCTCCAAAAGGTGATAGATCACACGATGCAGAAATATCTAACCATTAAAAAAACACAAGCAACAAATAATCATGTTTTTGTTGTGTTTCATATGCTAAAAGAATGCTTTAGAATAAGTGTACATGACATTCGAATGCCCTAGCTCAATGATGAAATTATGTATCTCCGTATGATTGTGTTAGTTACCCAAGAAGCAAGACCAATATTTGAGGCGAAAATCGACATTAACAGGAGCAGGTGGTTAGTACCTTTATACTGGCTTTAGTAGCTTCCAAACTGATGGAGGTAGGTGGACTTTTTACATTAAATCCAACTATACAAGCACCACATGCTTTTGCCAAGTCTAAATCTGACTGAGAAATAGGCCCAACACCAACATGCACAACATTTATGAAAACCTGTGCAATGAAAATGAAGAACTTCAATAAAAATCAAAATGTTATCTCAACCACAAATGTGCGACCGTCAAAGAAAACTCCGGAGTTGGTGTTTGATATATCTATGGGATACCTGAGGACTATTTAAACTCTTCAATGCATCTGTAACAGCTTGGACGGTACCCTGAACATCTGCTTTTACTATTACTGGCATCTCAACCCGCTTAGACGCCTCTTCTGATTCTTCTTCTGGAATCTCTTCCCTCCCCTCACTTATCTTTTTAAGTCTATCTTTCTCATATTTCTCTTTCCTCCCTTCACTGAGCATTCTGGCTCGCTCCTCAGACTCCACAACAACAATATCATCACCAGCCATTGGCAAACCCTTCAGCCCTTCAATCTCAACAGGCATTGCAGGTTTCGCTTTCTCTGTTAACTTCCCAGACATGTCTCTAATTGCTCTAATCCTACCCCACTGTGAGCCCACGACCACAAGCTGCCCACAGACCAAAGTCCCCGCTTTCACTATTGCAGTGGCCAGCGGACCCCTTCCTCTATCAAGTCTTGCCTCCACTACATAAGCTTGAGCAGTCCCATCAACTCGTGCTTTTAGATCCATCATCTCCGCCTGGAGAAGCAAAGCCTCATCTAAGTCGTCTAATCCTGTCTTCTTCAATGCAGAAACGTGAACCACCTGAACCTCTCCACCCATATCCTCTAGCAGAACGCCCTCTGAAGCAAGCTGGATTTTTACTCTCTCTGGGTCGGCAGCTGGTTTATCGCACTTATTAATTGCAACGACGATTGGTACATTGGCTGCCTTTGCATGAGAAATGGCTTCAAGAGTCTGGGGCATCACGCCATCGTCAGCAGCTACGACTAGAACAACTATATCCGTGACTGCGGCACCTCTTGCTCGCATTGCACTAAATGCTGCATGACCAGGCGTATCAAGAAACGTAATAGACGCTCCAGATGGCATGGCAACCACAAAAGCACCAAGATGCTGAGTTATGCCCCCAGCTTCCCTAGCAGCCACTGATGTCTGGCGTAAAGCATCCAAAAGAGAAGTTTTCCCATGGTCAACATGACCCATAACGGTTACAACTGGAGGCCGAGGAAGAATCTCTGCACCTTTATTGGAATGTTGCCTCCTCACATTGACCCCAACTTCCTGAAAAATAAATTAATAGGGTCCGTTAAACCAGATATATGAATATCTTGGTGATCGACATTTGCATATAATGTGACATCCACTCAAAATATTTTAGAGCTAAAGAGGAAAATACCATAGCTACCAGCTCCACAACATCAATGCTGAGAGCATCAAACTCTGAGTCAACCTTTTCCCCAACATTAATAAGGATATTTTGCAGAGTGGGTACTGACTGCCCAGTACGTTTGGCAAGCTCTACGAGTGTCATCCCTTCAAATATGTCTATTGTTTTATCCAATGATTTGGTAGCCTTTTGCATCCGTGGAGGTACATATGGAGCTTCAACAGGCGGTTGGCTTTTCTTGACGGTTTTTGTAAACTTCACTCTATCGGGAGCCTTCAGACCAACTGCAGCCTCAGCACCTCTCATTCTTGCACACAATTCTCTGCTCGCATGATAACACCTAAGAAATTTCCACTATCAAACATTATATAAGCAATAAACAGTTTCCTTCTATTAAAAATGAATAGAATAATAACAGATTGTTTAGCAGTTACCTTAAACAACTTTTGTTTTCTTCGTTTTTTTAACGGTTTTTTCTTTTTTCTTTTTTCTTTTCTTTTTCTTCTAAATGAAAATCGATCTGCACCATTAAGAGTGGTGATTCCTATAGCTTTTGCACTTATCAGTTTCTAAAATTTGTTTCTTTTTCATTTCCATTGATTCAATATTCAGTAACCACATTTAATGGAGATTTTTTCAACACGCTATCTACTGTTTGGAATTTAGAGCTAATGGCCAATGCTTTACCATGTAAGTGTAACAGTGTAACAATGCCCATCTTCAATCTTACATAGGGTTGCTCTTTTAGCCATTCTTTGGGGGGGGTGGTTGGAGAGAAATAATCATATATTTGAAGAGTATGAGGCAGAACCTGCAACTATTTGAGATAAAATTCGTATTTGGGTTGCCATTTGGGTCCATAAGGACAAACGGTTTGGTAATCTTTTGTTCTTTGATCTTATGAGAGGGTGGGAGTATTCGTTGTATTTTTGGTCTCCTCTAAGTTTGTGTATTAGCTTGGGAGCTGGGTTTCCTTTTTGTAGCCCTTCTCCAGTTTTGACCCTTTTTGAGGAAACCTCTCCCTCTTCTTGTAATCACTTATTTTGTTTCTTAATCTATACAGTTTCTTGTTTCAACAAAAAAAAAAAAAAAGGTCAGAGAACAATAACAAGAAAAGAACAGAAAAAATTAGCACGGCTTGCATTAACAAAAAGAAAAGAAAAACAATTAGCAAGGCTCAACAACTATAACAGTGATGCATGAGTGATGAGTTAGGCATTTATTAGTACATTCTGCTCTCTTATCTTCACTTAGATAAACTAGAGGTTTACATAGTATACCACACACATAAGACTTCAATGCATAGCAAATATAAGAATGTGAAGGTGATTATGCTGGAACACATAGGCATAAACTTCCTAAAGAGTAGAACAAAAAATATGAAAAGAATTATTAACACAGAAAACTCACCGGAATTGGGGTTCTTTTGCCAAAACTTCACAATGATCAGAACCCCCTATCCGTGATAGTGAGACAAAAAAGTTATCTGGAGAAAAAATTTGAGAAACAGGCAATTATTCACTTCATTTTTATAAAGCGTGCACAATACATAGGCTAAACATCAAAATATAATGGACCAAGCGTGCCCAGTAGCAAGATTTACGTATCAGATAAGTTAATTTTAATGCAGAAGTATCACATGAAAGCATGTCCGCAATTTCGGTGTACCTGATACGCAGCCGAGTAAGAGAGAAACAGATTTTGCTGCATCCCCAGGAACAGATGAAGTGACTGACCCTACGACATGTTTTTGATGTGTTGACTTTAAAGCTCTAGAAAGACTTGAATGTATTCCCTACAACAAGATATTTATAAAGATATTGAAAATTGAGGGCAAGGCAAATCAGGATACAAGAATAAATCTGACTACATCTACATTGCTGAAGCAACTTTCAATTTCCGCCAAGCCACTTTCGTAGTTGAGAAAAAGAAAGGATCATATTCAAGGTGGTTAATTGCCACGCTGATAAGAAATTTGACATTCATTAGCAAACTTTTTAAGTGTTTCACTAACCAGAGATATACAACAACTTACCTTCTTCTCAAGTACCCTCCAAGCCATTCATAAGTGTGTTAAAATCTGTACATATAGACAAGGAAAAAAAATAATTATAAAAAGCTTGGAAAAACAAGCAAAGAAATGCACTTTAGAAATAATAAACACCAAATAGCTTAGAAATGCGCTTCCCTTTATTCAACATCTAACCATAAATTCATGACATAAAAAGTTCACCCATTTACACCAATAAACTCAAACTCAATTAAAAAAAAACAGACAAAAATATGCACCAAAAAAAGACCCAGATGAAAAAAGAATGACTTTTCTCCGGAAGACGGCTCCTACATACACTTAAAAGCAGATTATCACATTAAGTGGCAGAATTAGCTGCAGAGAAAGGGTCTAATATTGCATAAATCTTAAATGAGAGCAACAATGTTATGGCAAAGCAAAACTAGAAGCAGTTGGGGTTTCTGGGTATCATTCGTGTTGCAGAGAAACGGGAAACTAGATGTGCGGTGAAGGTTTGAGATTGAGAGAGGAGAGAGGAGAGAGAGTTATATTCTAAGAAGGGAAAAAAATTGTAAAAAGTTGAAACCTTTGATGAAGAATATAAAGAAGAAAGAGGAAGATCCGGTGTTTGGCTAGCGAGAGGAGAGGTTTAGAACCATCCGAGGCCGCAGGATGGAAAGAACAATTTTCATAAGCAATTCTTTTTCAGTTTCAATTTGACCCCGGTATTTATTTTTAATAGTAAGCTGCTCCAATCTGTGAAAAAAGATCTCATTAGTTGCCTCAAAGTTTCATGTGCCAGTCATGTGGGGGCGAATTTGAGAATTATTCTTTTCATGCCTCGTTTTCTGAAAAAAATGAGAGGATCTGAATGATCTCGTCGGTGTTTTTCTTTTTTTGGAAGATGAATTTTTTTTTCCTAAAGGCAATTTAGGTTTTTCTTTTTTTTGCTAGTGTTTTCGTATTTTATGGGAGTTTGTCTTCGTAATTATCATTTTGTTATTGTTCCACCTCTCATTCTTCATCAGACAAAAGATAAAAGATTAAAGACAAAATCCCAGATCAAAAAAAATTATAGGAATCATTATATAGTGTTTGGTAGGTGTTTGGCTAACACTTCAGTTTCAATTCATCAGTTTTAGTTATGAACAATGTAAAACTCTTAGCAGCTATATTAAATGACAAAAAGCTGTCGTAGTATAAACTCTCGTATATTATATTTCTTAAACTTAAAATTTTAGTTACAACTGATGTGTCAAATGGTCTAAAAGTAATGTTATTGAAACCAAAACATTATAACATATGACAGTTTTAATTTGATACAATTTCCCTTTAATTTTAATATATGCCAAGATGGCGCATTATCTTTCTCAAAGATAGCGTATTATCTAAATGTGAATGTCAAGGGCTGAATTGAAATCGAGAATTCAATTTGAAGGGCATTTGTAAAATAATTGTAGTAGAAATTCCCCAGTTAGAACGGTAGGAGTGCATGTGAACATCTCGTCAAGAAAAAATAAAATAAAATAAACCCCTTTGTCATAAACGACATGTTTTGAAGGTTTCCGATGTCTAGGTTCGTGGAGCAACATGTTTATGAACAAGAAGTTTCATGTCGTTTATTAGATTTTTTTTTTCTTTTCGTTTAATTAGCAATATGACATGTCGTTTCTTGCATTCGATCATATTCCTTCCGCAAAATGACTCTCTGTTCCCAGACGGACTTGAAACTTCTTTTTTAAAGAAAAAGAAAAAATTAAATAACAGTAAACTGGAACTATGTTTAACAAAAAGCTCGCATGCCGGAAACTTTTATTTATATCATCGGTGCGAAGAATAAGTACTTCTATAAAGCAGGCGAGATTGAGAACCAAACCGACATAAGGCTACTTGGCAAAGAAAGTTATTCGGAGTGACAAGAAAATTGGAATAACACAATCAAGCAGTTTAAAAATAGATCTCACGGTTCCATGACCAAGTTTTAGGACTAAACAATAAATAATCATCGAGCAAGCACTACAACCCGTCATCCATTTACGCAACAACCTGACCGAAGAGCCGCTTGCGGATCTGCCATAGAAAATTGAAAGAAGCTTAAACTCAAGCATGATTACAGAAAAAGTACTAAGCTCGTCTAAGCTGCCATGTAAACACACAAAGTGAAGTTACAGCGAAGATCGTCTAATCTAACACACAACCACTTTAAACTGTCAAGTGACAATGCTTTGCTATGTTGCTTATATGAAGGACATGATCCATGAGTCCATTTAAGCAAGTAACAAAAAAACAGGATCGTAATATAGCTTAGAGCTCGAATCTGATTCTATACGTCTGGCTTTGGGCAGCCACTAATTACCAACTAGTCATACATTTTAAGCATGAAACCGCAAAGTTCAAGGTTCAAAGTTCAAACATGCCTTATGTGTTTTACCAATGAGAATTAAAACCGGTAAATGCACATTGTGAGAAGGCATGAGCGGTTAAAAGCTGCCTACCATCAGCTACTTTAGTAGGTTCACGATAGTTCTACTCTTTTCATTTTCTTTGTTCTCTTCCTGTTTCTACTTGTCTTGATTTTGGGATAAGCAGCAATCATTGATTTTGGGATCAAGTTCATTGTCTTTATCTGAGTACGATTATAAACATCCCCTTTATCTCTGCCCTTTATCACCATTTTTACAGGCAATGAACTTGATTTATTGTCACTGTATGGACAGAACATTTGCAGCAGTAGAACACAAAAGAAAGAGATATGTGAAAAACAAAGTTGGTTTTGATAGAAGTACCTCTGGAAGCTTCTTACGGAATACAACATCCAAACGTGCATCAAGGGTGTTCTCACACACAATCTTCCCATCCCGAGAAGCCAAAACCACCCCTCCAGAACTGCACAACCGAGAAAAAGAATCATCGGCAGGTGTTACTTTTACCGTTCTTTTACACCAGAGAAACGATTGGGAAGACATTTTATTAAGAAAAGAATGAATACCAGAAAGGACCATGGGCATTATGATGAGAAGGAGCAGGTGGAAGATAGACACGGTCAACTGTGATCTCTGGTGGACTGACATTTGCTTTTTCTGCATACTCCTCTGCAGCTGATTCCAGTACTGACTCAACCAGAGAAAGGTCATGTTCACGGCAACGCAACAAGACAGCAGGCTCCTTTAACCTCAGCAAACTCTGCAATAAAAATCAGAACGCTTCAGTTATAGGCAATGCTAAGAATATTCTCAATTTCCATTTATCAACCGCTCAAAGAACTTCTTGAAAGATACATCTAGATACAGACAATATCCCTTAAAATAAGCTACATTAATTGCAAACAAACTCTAGTAACCTGAACAATAAGATCTTTCAGGAGCTCTTTATAGACATGATGACTTCTGCTAACATTCAGAAGCTCCTTGGCCGCTACCTCTTTCATGGAATTAACAACATCGTCTTGAGCTTGGAGAACCTTGATTCTAGAAGCATTGAGTTGCATGGAGTACTCACTGCAGCCGTCCAATAAAATAATGTTATTTCTCCTGGTCTGGAGACTAGAGAATTGTGTACCAGAGCATGATGAGGTAAAGAAGACTCGTCAAATGAACCTCTTCTATACCAAACAAATTGAACTATGATGGAGTTGAGAACTTGATTACTTGCATAGAAACTAATGAACCACTTATCTAACCAAACAAATTGAGCTATTTAGTAATTGAGAACTTGATTGCTAGTGTATAAATTAATGAACGACTTCTCTAACCAAACAAATTGAGCTATTTAGTGATTGAGAACTTGGATTACTTGTGAATCAATTTCTAAACAGCACAGTTTTAAAAAGTTTCCTGAAAACTCACTTTTCCCAACTTCTTGGGATAATAACATAAGTCACTTTCACTGTCTTTTCAAAACCAACATCACCTGTCCAAATCAATAAGAAAAACAAAAGGCAAAAGCAACCAGCTTTATTCTGACCCATTACTTAAAATGTTCAAATCTACAGATAGTTTTGCCTTTTCAACTAGCAATAACCATTTCCGAATCTGAATTTCATTGATCAATGAATTCAGAATCGATCAACAAGACCGTGGTTTCTAATTCCTTCTAGCTCTAATCAAAGCATAAACCAATCAGATCTTTTACTGCTATCAGTTGTCAGCACACTGATCTAAAACCCATTTGTCACAATTTATACCATTCCAAACTACATATCATAACACATGGAAGGTTAATTAAAATACACAAATAAGATTTGAGTAATTCTCACATCTTCTTTCGAACCTCGACTTGCTTCTCCTTCCGCTCATACTCTTGCCTGATCTTCTTCTTTTCCGCCTCAACTAGCTGCAATTTCTCAATGTTGAATTCCTAAAACCAAAAAACACGCGAAATCAACATCAACGCGCACAATTTCCACAATCAATTCCGCAAAAATAAAAACAAAATCAACAAATTCTCCATTCGAAGCTCCAAAATCTACGACAAATAACCGATCGAAATATTCCCAAAAAAAAACCTAAAGTTATAGAAAGTAAATTGGAAAGGCGTGGGCGTACTTCTTCGGCGGAGACGGAGATCTCGTTGGCCTTCTCCTCCGCCTCCTGGCGGATGAAGCGGACCATCTGCTGGATCTGCTTGGAGACATCCGCGTCGTTCATTTTCGGCGATCGACGGTGAAGATCGAGAGTGAGAGTGATGATTCAGAGCAGACGAAAGAAGGAGAAGAAGAAGAGTGCGAAACTTCCAGGATCCTCTCGATTATTTTTGAGCCAAAGCGCCTTAAAAACCGGTTCCTATCAGAAAGTAACTCATCACGAATCCCTTTTTCTATTTTTTTTTTTGCCCTTTCATTAGCGAAATGTATATATTATATATCAAGAGTTAAATTGCAACGTCTGGTCTCACACTATGTTGTATTTGCATTTTGGCCACCGTGGTAAATTTATAGGGGTGAATAACCAATGAAGTCCTTAGCCTCTTAATCGTGTGTTTAGGAGAGTCTATAATACTTTCTTTTAAAATTTAAATTTCTAGAATTTTTTCAGTTGACACCGTTAGTTTAAATTGAGTTCTCAAATGTTTTAAGTATGTGATAATATGATACATATATTTTTTTTATGGTGGGTTAATTACGTATATATAAATTATAGTTTTAACTATTTCACAATTAACCTTATTTTTAAAAAACAACAATCACATCTTTAGATTTGAAGAAATTGTTAATTTCATAATTCTCATACTTGTTGCACAGGATAAAAAAATAAATACATAAACAAATCTTTGATTAAACTTATTTTTTTTGAAATATACTTTCACTTTCCAAAATTCAAAAACAAGCTATTAACATAAAATAATTCATGTCTTAACATGTATTTTATTCATTAAAATTCATTTTAAAATAAAATTAAATAATTAAGTCAACTTTTTATAAAGAGCGAATCAATTAAAGTCTATCTGAATATGTTTGAAAAAATAATTAAAAAATCATCTCCAAACATTAACCGAGCTTTTTTCCTTCGACCACCATCATATGATCTTTCCTCAGCAATCACGTTTGAAGCATACCATTGCTCGTCTGAGTACGTCCTCCTTAACTGCCTATAGTCGTAATGGCAATCGCCTCAACGCACACTGTACTGAATCCTCTGCACGACGCAAAGCGGGGGAAGCAACAAAGGTCAACAACTAGGAGGAGAGTTATCGATTGAGAAAGAGCGCGACAATAGATTCGGGTAAACATTGCTTTGAGTTCTTGATGGGGGCGGCTTTGATGGGTGGAGGCGGTTTGAGCAAGGCGATGGCGAAGAAGGGCCAGGGAGGAGCAAACCTCGACCTTGTCAGCGGCATCCAACCTACCGGAATGGGTTAGAGGAGGTTGTCCCGTTGGAGCAGAGGTGGGTGAAGGAGTTAAAAGTGGTAGAGTTGGTTTTCCCTAAAGAAAGAACAATAATAGCAAAAGAGATTAACAAGGTTTGTTTTTAATAGGGTGTTTGGCTAGTGGTGAAAATTATTAATGAGAACCGTTTTTATTGTAGCATGTGAGAGCTTTAAATTGTAATAACTTTTTTTTTATTGTAGCATGTAAGAGCTTTACACTATTTATAACTAAGTTTGTGGTGTGAACCATCCTTAGCCACACACCCTTTTAAATTAGTTTTTGCCAATATTTTTTAATTTATGTTTTAGGATTTTGATTTTTTTAAATGTTTTTAAGTATTTTAAAAAAAAAAAAACCTAGGTAAGGATGAGCTTTCTTTTCCTTTTATTTTTTATCTAAAAATATAAGAAAAATGAAATTGAAATAATTTCTTCAAATTTTAATAATATTTTTGTAGTTTCTTAAATATAAAAATAAATCATGAAATATGTAAAACTAAGAGGTATATTTAATAATAATTATCATCATCGTTCTGGCGTTGGGTGCAAAATGACTGTTAAGCACCATTTGGGCAATCTAAGAAAAAATAAATAAATAAAAATAAAATCTGTTTAGCCCTTGCTAAATTGTCTTTGCATTTTTGTCCATGTGGTAAATTTATGGCATTAGTCCTTTTTTAATCCTCAAATTATAAGTCAAATCTTATTTCAATTCTTAACGTTTAAAACATACAAAAATAGTTTTGATCACGTAGAGTATTTAGGAGAGTAGTTTAAACCATCAATTTAGGTTTAAAAACTATAACATATAAGAACTTTATATTATAATATGTTAAAGCTTTAGACTATTTATAATTTAAATCATTAGTTTAAACTACTCTTTCAAACATCTCATAAAGCTATGTCAAATTAATCTTTGTCTATTCGACTGTTAAGTTCTTGACAGAAAAAGGAAAAAAAAAAGTGAGGGTATGACCGGTTTAGTGGTAGTTAGTTTTATAATTTTACATGCTAGGGCGTGATTGTTAAAATGGAAGAAAAAAAAAAATTGTCCATAACTTAACAGTTGGATGAATGAAATAGCTAATATGGAACAACTTGGCAGATTGTGGACTTTGTTGTAAAACGTTAAAAAAGTCAATAATCAAAATAAGATTTAATTTGTACTTCATAAACTAAAAACCAGAAAATATATTATGTATATATTTAAGTGGGGACTTGTTTTCAATGGATTAGTTTCTAATTGCTATATTTTCAACAAAGTTTATCTTTAATAATAATTGATGACGTGACATGATAAAAATTTTATATTATTAACTATCATAAATTTTTTTAGTCAACTATCAAATTCATTATAACTATATGATTATGTTACATAGTTAATAATAATAGCACATATTGAAAAAATTAATCATTAAAACCATAACCATAGATATATAAGCACTATGATTTGAAAAGGAATTAAAATTCTTTGGTTTTAGGTAAGTAGAAAACTTTTATAAAATGTGGTGAATGATTTTAATTATTTTCTTTTGTTAGGTGATGTTTGATAATTTTTTTTTTGATTTGATGTAGATCAAGACCACTATCTTTTATTGAATAATATTACAGAATATAAGTGTTGCTGAGCTTTTTTAACATAACTTTTTCTTTCAGAACTTTAAAAGTATTGGTCATCTTTAGGGATGCCATTTAATAACGTTAATAAGTATGACTAACAATTTCTTAACAAGAAAAAGATTATGACTAACAAAATTGATTATGTGTCTTAAAAAAAATTAATTACAAAAATTCTCTCTGAAATATAGACTTTGTAACATTTTATCCTTTTGAATTTTAAAATGTAACATCCGTTATCCATCAAGAATAAACTGTCAATAAAAATAATCATTCTCTTAAAATTTTAACAATAAAGTGACAAATAATAAAAAATAGGGATTTTTAATAATCATGCTCATAAAAATAACTACAAAAATTAAAATTATAATAGAAATAGTTTTTATTGATTATTAAAAAAATCAATTAAAACTATTATACCATTTGGGTTCTTTTTTTTATGTATACAAAAATTTTCTTTAAAATTTTATTAATTTTTTTTACACCTAAAAAGTATTTTGAAATTTTAAAGGTTATAGATACTAGTGAAATGAAAAAAACAAATAACATAAATATATTCAATATAACAAGAAGTATAACACAAATTTTTCTAAGAGAAAAGAACTTTGATAGTATTTATAAAATTTCTTTCATATTTTTGAAGCTTTAATTAGTATTCATAACTTTTAAATTTCAAAATACTTTTTAGGTACGAAAAATTTAATGAAATTTTAAAGAAAATATCAATATATCAGGAAAAAAAAAGGGATACAAATAGTATCATGTTTTTAATTGAATTTTTGTCGTTTTTAATCATCAATAAAAACTATTTTTATTATAGTATTAATTTTTAATTATTTTATAAGTATGATTACTAAAACATGCCTAATTTTAAAATTATTTGTCAATTTTCAATTAAAATTCTAACAAAATGACCATTTTTATTAATGGTTCCTATTTTAAAGGAATCAGATGTTACGTTTTGAAATTCATGCGGCAAAATATTACAAAGGTTATAGTTTAGAGGAAAATTTTGTAATTCATCCAAAAAAATTATATATGTTTATAAAATAAAATAAAGGGTTATTAACACCGAAGGCAACGACCCTAAACTTTAGTGCCTCCCCCATTTTCTTTTTAAACTTTAAAAAGCACCGCTTTGTTCATTGAACTTTTCATTTTGCCCATAAACTTCAAATTTTCCATGCAAATAGACAGACTTAAGCCCACATGATTCATACATGGATCTTTTGTAAAGGCAAAATGAGAATTTATCACTTTCAAGTTTTATTTAATGTTTACACTCTCATTTAAGGCCATTTTTATCTAGACTCTCTTAAGAATGGTTTATCTACTCATTTCTTCTGATTTTTAATATTTAACTCATTTAATAAGTCGATATTTGAATTTGAATAATAATGAATTAAAGATGAGAAGATATCGAGAAACAATATCGGCTTATTAAATAAGAGTTACACATTAAAAATGAGAATAAATGTGTATACAAACTTTTTTTAAATGAAAGTTTAGGAAAAAAAACTTAGTGAGAATGTAGATATAAAACAAAACTTAGGAGTGATAAAATCTCATTTTTGTCCTTACAAGTGACTCGTATGTAAATCACATAGACTTAATTGCATCTATTTGAACTGAAAATCGGAGATTCAGGAGGCAAATGAGCTTTAAAAGTTTATGGGACAAAATAGTAATTTTTAAAGTTTAAGGACAACATGAGAAGTTTTAAAAGTTCAAAGGATAAAATTGTAATTTTTAAAGTTTAGGGAGCCAAACGGGAGAGACCTCAAAATTTAAATATCATTGGTATTAATAACCCTAAAATAAATGTAAACTAGTTGAATTTATTTTCAAAGCAAATTAAATTAGGAGAAGTTTCTTTCCCAAAAACAGTAAAGAAAGAAAAAAAAAAAGAGGAAAAGAAAAGAAAAAACTGGAAGTGGAACCCATTTCTAATAATCTATTACATTAGAAGACCCCTGATAAAATAGTTTTAATGTGATTTGGATATAACGTTGGAAATACTATACAACCTTATAAAAAAATACATATGCTTATAAAAACTTTTTTCCTCAAGTATCCCACCAAAAAATTCACATTCTGGAATAGGGTTATTTATTCAAAAAAATAAATTGACAAATTTGATAGAACTTTCTAACTTTGTAGGTTTGGTTTAGGGGTTGATTGTCAGGATTTTTGTCAAACCAATTGTTAAACGGATATCCATGCGAAACAAAACAGCAAAAATTTGATTGACCATCTTATATTCAACATTTTCCGTTCAACAAAAGGAATTGATTTTACATCTCTATTTAACAAAGAATTGATCTTGGCATATATAAATATACATACATACATACATATATATATATATATATATATATATGAATCAACCCTAACACAAAGTTGGGGCTAACATGGATTTGAAATTAAAAAGTAAATAAAGGCAACACTAAATTACAAAGAGAATATCACAAATAGTCTCCAAAAAAATACCTAATCTTATTTTGGTTTTCGAGTTTGAAAAAGGTTTTTAGCTATGTTGCGTCTTGGACTTACCGTATATTACCAAATTGTTCTCTAAATTTTTAATTTTGGTAAATTAGATCTTGAACTTTCAAATTTATTTTAAATTACTCCATTAATAGCAAAATTAGTTTTTGCCTGAATTTGACATGTGAATATGGTTGATTATTGACATGAATGGTCATTTTCATCTATTTTAATCCATATTTATTGTAATTAATATCTTTTATTAAACTTTTATTGAAATAGATCTTTTTAAAATAACTTGCTTTTAAATATAAATTTTGGCTAACATTCATTATAAAAACCTTTTATACTCTTAAGTAACTATTTACATGAAAATCACATGTTAATTTCAGTCAAATGATTAATATCACTATCAATAAGGGATAATTTGTTACCAATTTATAAGTTTAGGGGTCAACTTGTCAAAAGTAAAAGTTTATGGGGCAAATTGCTAATGTGCAACAAGTTCAAAGAGCAATAAAGCAAAAAACTGAACAGGTTTTTACCTTTATTAATTTTGATTTATTTAACCAAACAATTTTGAAAACTCTTTTAAAATCAAGAAACACTTTTTCATATACTATTTAAATATTAATTAAAAAGTCATACTTTATACTTCTCTTCCAGTACTACTTAAAAAGTAAAAACACAAGCTATCTCAAATAAACCCTAAGAGTAGGTTGACCAAATTAGTAATCACTCTAATAGTATTACAACAGAAGATTAAGTGGCGTGTCATAAATTACACATGACAAGGATTATGCCACAATATTAGGATTTTTGTCAGTTTTTACCAATTTATTTAAGAGACAGAAATTTAAACTCTATTATTAAGGTATCATAAATCACAACATGCTTAATTCTTCTAACATTTCTCAAGTTTTTAGTATCAACGGTACTTTTTAATTTATTTTATTTTGGTTCTTGGGGTTTTTTGGTTTAAGTTTAAAAACTGTAGCATATAAGAGCTTTAGTTTACTTTAATTACTAAGAACTTTACACCATTGACAGTTTAAATTGATGAGTTGAAACTAAAGTGACAAATAGAACACATAATCTTTCTTTTTGACAAGTTACCTTTTAACTGCTCTTAAGACTACATTATAGTACTTTTGTTTTATATTTAAAAAAAAATACTTAATTAATCTTGTGTTTAGAAAAAGAGTTCAAACCAACGGTTTAAAATATTTTTGGCTCACATGAGACTTTACGTTATAGCTACTGAAAGCTTATAATTCAAACAGAGCTCTAAAAGACTTTACACTTCAGCTATTGAGAGTTTTACACTGTAAATAAATAGTCAAAAATGAGTCCAATCCATTATACTATAAACTAAGCTTATTTTGAAATAGAGCACCTTCCAAGAATATACTTCGCGTGGGAAGTAAACAAAGTTTTGGTTGCTGAAGAACCTAAAAAGGTCGGTGAATCCCCCTAGATTTGCAATGTCCTAGAATTTTGACTTTCTATTCTTGGCGCTGTAAGCCCATCGAATTGCTGCACCGAAAAGAACCGTTGCCCACTGACTTCCCACTAAAAAGGTCTTTCCACTTATGCGCACCCCAGTGTTAACCAAACCAAAGTATATGACTCAAGGAAAATTCCATGACAAAACAATTGGCCAATATATAAAAAAATAAAGTAAAGCCTGTACATAATAATATTATAAATGCAAAAAATGGGTTTCAAACTACTAAATAGTGTCTCTAAACCCGGCTATATAAAGCAGAGAAAACCTATTTCTTTTTCATCCTAAATTCAAAAACAAGACAAAGTCCAGCCTTTGTTAGTTAGAAAAACAAATTAAACCTTTTGTTTCCGTTAGTTCCTCCAACCAAAAAAAATGAGTGTAGAAATTTTAGACGCCACCACCATTGTCAACTTTGTGGAGGATGAAGAAGCATTCCATGGTTCGATATGTGACCGTTTTGCTCACCTTGACACCAACCATGACGGCCTCCTTTCCTACGCCGAGATGCTAAAGGAGCTCGAATCTTTGCGGGTCTTCGAGACGCATTTTGGCATCGACATCAAGACCGAGCCTGCCGAGCTTGCTCGGGTTTACAACTCGCTGTTCGAACTGTTCGATCACGACTCGAACGGCGCAGTGGACCTCGAAGAGTTTAAGGCCGAGACCAAGAGGATGATGCTTGCCATGGCTACTGGAATGGGGTTCTTGCCTTTGCAGATGGTGTTGGAAGAGGACAGCCTCCTGAAGAAAGCTGTTGAACTCGAGTCTGGAAAAGTTGCTGCTTAAATACTACGTCTTCACATTGAGATTAGCCTGACGCATTTATCTTAATTAAATGAATTTGCTTTGTTTTGCAAGCTGATTTGAATTCGTATTATGAACCTAAAGTACAATAATGTTTGTGTGTGAGATTAATGAGGCAAAATTTGGATGTTAAACTACTAGTTGTTTTTTTGTTGAATAAAAGATCTGTTCTTGGGGGAAGAATTTGAGAAAGAGGCTAAAAAAAATTTTCAATTGAGAAAATGGCCTTTTTTTTTTTTTTTGCATAAAAAAATATGCTTTTCAGAGCAGAAAAATTGCCCCAATTTTTTTTCAGAAAGATAAAAGAAAATAATTGTAGCAAGGTAAGGAACCTAAACATGATGAAAAAAAAAACTGGAGCCATTTTTATGTCTAAAAAGCTTATTTTTTGGCCTAAAAAAAAAAGAGTCATTGACTAAATTTTTTTTTTCAAAAAGTCATTTTTAAAAATCCCTAACGTGCATCCATATCATACTTTTTTGTTTACAAACAGCAATTTGAATAACTAAGCCTAAGTTACAGATTATAGAAAATTAAATAAGAAAATAAATAAAAGATAGAAGAAAATACAAAGAACTTTTTTTCGCTAAAAGAAAATACAAAAATTTAAAGTTATTCAGCAATGTATTTACGTCATTTACAGATTAAGAAAAGGAGAAGATTTATTAGTAAAGAGCATTATGAGTTGTGTTCTGTATAAATACATATCATAAAGCACACAAAGGGGAAAGATACCCAAACTAAAATAAAGGCATTTCCTAACGTAAAAATAAACAAAATAAAGTTAAACCTGTCACTAAAGATACTTTACCTAATATGCATTATGCCCCACAAGATGGGGCTCCTATTAAAGATAAGATTTGAATCTTGTAAGATTTTTTTCTTGTTTCTTCTCTCTTTTTCTTTACGTTTTATTCTTTTTTTGCTTTTTGCTTTTTTTTTTTTCTTTTTTTCTATGAAGTAAAGATATTATTAAATATAATGTCAAAATTATAAATAAAGATACTTTTTTAATACAAACAGACAGTTAAAGAAACAAAGACATCTCTAAATCATGAAAGATAAATATGATTGACCACATGATACAAGACATAGTCCATAGTAGAAAATCATTCTATACAAACAAATATTACTCGTGCAATTCAAGCTTTTTTAACATACCTTTTTCTTTTAAGAACTTAGAAGGTACCGATCGTCTTTAAGGATGTCATTTAATAACATTAATAAGTATGACTAACGTAAAATGATTATGTGTCTCGTAAAAAAAAAAAGGTGAATGTGCTTATAAAACAAAATTGAGATAAACTAGTTGAATTTCTTTTCAAAGGAAAATAATCTAAGAGAAATTCCTTTCCAAAAAAAAGGAGAAGTTCCTATTTTCTAATCCACTAGAGTCAATCTACATATATGCGTTAGAAGACCAGGGATAAAATGGGTTTAATGTAATGGAATTCACATATAATATGAAAATACTTTACAACTTTAAAGAATTCAACAGCTTATGAAAAAAATTCCCTCGTGTATCCTGCTAAAAAATCTCATTCTAAAACATGAGTAACCATGCAAAAAAGCCTAAATATGATAGAACTTCATAAATTGTAAGTCTGGGAGTTGATTGTCAAAATTTTTATGTTTGGGACTCAGTTGGTAAACGTCAAAAGTTCAAAGGTATTCATGTAAAAAAAAGCCTAAATTTTATATTGAACCTTTTCTATTCATTTATTTTAATAAAGGGATTTATTTTGGCAATTTTTTTAATTCAAAGACTGAATTTGATACTGCTTTTAATGCATAGAATATATCTTGAGTGAAGAAATTTGAGTCTAGATATATTTAAAAATAAAAAGTAAATAGGTCAACAGTAACTTGCAAAGAGTTACCTTTGATTTGGCATATGGTTTGGACTCTTCAATTCAAATACTTTGTAATGTAAAACAAAAAGTAACTACAATGTAAAGCTTTATGTATTTACAATTTTTTTTAAACAAAAAATAGTCCAAATTATTGGTTTAAACCCTTCTCTCTAATACCCTATTAATCTCACAACTCACCTCCAAATCACCGTCTTTTTATTAGTTCAATTCGATGCTTTGTTAACATCATTTATTTTAGTATCATGTGCATATTTTGTCAAGAAAATGCTATCTTATTATGGTGTCAAGGAGTATTTGTTAGATTCAATTGATTAAAACATTGTGGCACATAGTGACAAGGCCAGAAGTTTTGATTGTGTGGTGACTAATATTTACAATAGGTATTTAAGTAAAATAATAAATTATTATTGTCTTAACAATTATGATCATTATTGTGGTTCGATCCCAAGAATTGTTCGCTAGAACAAAATATTTTTTAAAAAAGTTATTCATTAAAATTTAACTGATACATATTTGATAGAATTTATGACATGTATTTAGAAAAAAAAATCTCTAATTACAAAAGTACTATCAAGTTTAACTCTTCTATTGTCCAATATTCGCTATTATACAAAAGATTAATTTCTACCCTTTTGAGTCTACGTCACATTCAATGAATCTTTGTTTAATGCGAGAATTTTTGTGAATATATTAGACAAAGAAATCTAGTTTTAAGGGTAATGCAAAAAATAAAAAATAAAATAAATTGACAAATGAAAACAAAAAAATAATAGAATGTCATAAACTTATCACAAATTTACAATCGCGCATAATTGATTACTTTATTAAGATATACTTTTCCTTTTCAAAAACATTACGATACAATTTAAATTTTCTCTCTAAAAAATTATTGTTGTCATTTTTTTAAAAAAACGAGTATGCACATCAGTGAAAAAAAAAAAATCAAGAAATGGAAAAAATAAAAGAAAAAAGTAAATAGGCTTGAAGCCATTGTCAAAGGGAAAAGATATTGTCAAATACTTAGGGACATTTAGTTAAGGCTTTCATCTACATTGATATTTTTAAATTTTTTTTTTAGGAAAAAAAATAAATCATTTTATTTTTTTAAGGAGGCTGCATACAAATTAGTTGTAAACACACATATAAATCAAGCCCCTAGTCCTATTTTAACTTCGTTGCTGATAATCCGTGTGTGTTTTACATTGTAACATTTTTTTGTTTAATGTTAAAATATATAAGAGCTTTATATTGTAGTAAAACTGAAAGTTTTGTTTTAAATTAAAAATGCCAAAGACAATAATATGTAGCATATTGTATGAAACAATTCTATTTAATTGTATAAAGTTATTAATCTCTTTGTTAATAAAATAGTAAGATTTAGTTTAAAAAATATGCTATATATATTAGATTAAAGTCTACAATTTAACGAGTAGGAGAGTAATTTTATTAGGGTGTATATATTTTGTAATTTTTTTTAGACCCGACTGATAGAATGGTTAAAACTGATAGATTGGGGTCGGGTTGAAAGATGTTCTTAAAGTTTGAACTAAACTGCAATAAAAGGCCGAAAAGTCGTATCTTGAAGTATTCGTTAGAACGTCGTCTTCTTCTTCTTCCTCGTGTTGCCAAGTTTTCTCCGACCCAAGATTCAATCCACATTTCATTTCCATTTTTCAACTTCACCCTCCAGATCTGATACATAAATCAAAGCTTCTTCAAAAGCTAGCCGAAAAGCGAAAAAGCTCTGTGTGTAGAATTTTGCTCGAAAAATGCTTAGTCGGAATTCTCAGAAACGGATTTCTGGTTCGGCTTCCCCGCCGCCGATTTCGCCTCTTTTTCTCGCCTTGTTCGCCACCATGGCCGCTGTTTACGTCGCTGGCCGGTAAGTTTAAAGGGAAAAAGGTTTTTGTTTTTGTTTTTGTTTTTTAAATTTGTTTTTGGTTGATGAATTTGTTTACGATCAATGTTTGACGATATTTGGAATGGATTGTTGATAGTCTATGGCAGGACGCGGAGAATAGAGTTTATTTGATGCAGGAGCTTGATAAGACTACTTCTGAGGTTTTTTCATTTTTTTTTTTTTTAAGAAAGAATGTGATTTTGAGGTTTTTCTGGGTGGTCATCTTTGTGGCCAGCTTAATGCTATGCAGAGTTAATAGCTTTATTCAGTTTATGTGATCTTTTAGACAACTTATCAAACTCACTAACAAGTTACAACATGAATATTCTATGAATAATTTTACTTTTTGAGTACATGTAATTGCATATTCAGAGAGTGAAAGTATCATGATCTTACGGAATATATTGGTATTTTTAACTTTCAATTTCGAGTGTATAACTTGGTAGGGCACAATTCTTGAAAAGGAAACTGTATCTTGTTGCTTAAATTTGACTAATTTGAGACAATTTAGTAGATTAAGGACTCGTTCTGGAACATTTTAAAAATCAAGGAGTGAAATGGGTTTTGGCATACTAGTTTGGAGACTAAAATGAATTTAACCCTATGAATATTGATTAGGCAATTATCCCATTTTCAGGGTCAGTCAGCTATATCAGTTGACGATACACTACAAGTTATAACCTGCAGGTAAAGACAATGATTTTAGCTACATTTGCTGTAATGCATACTTCAACTCGGGGCTGCAGTGACACTTTATTTTTTAGGGAACAACAGAAGAAGTTAACATCTCTTGAAAAGGAGCTGGCTGTAGCTAGTGAGGAAGGCTTTGTTTCAAAGAGCTTGCTGAAACACGATGAAGCTCGTCCTAGGAAAAAGCTTTTGGCTGTAATAGGAATTATCACAACCTTTGGGCGTAGAAAAAATAGAGACGCAATTCGTAAGGCGTGGATGCCAACTGGTAACTATTTATGAGTCTATTCTTTCTGTTCTTTGTTTCAAATGTCAAGCTGATGTAAATGATGATCCAAGTCCTTCTTACATACTCCCAAAAAATTTTTTTTTTTTTTTTCGTTGATGTTCACAATTGCACTTTTGAGCGTAGCAGCAAAAGCTGTCTTGGAACTTCCCTGCCATGGTCTTCTACTTTTGTTGTAATCAACATCTAAGTTGAACTTTTTTGTAACTGACTTATGGTATTTCTAATTGATAGACTTGTATCTTGACCGATGCTTGTTCTTATGTCAGTTTAGGGTCCATTGATTATTCTCATTGCTGTGTGTGTATTGGATCACTCGATCTATGTCTGACTCAGAAGAAAAAAAAATCATTTTTCAGCTCATATATGGTTTTCATATTAACGGGAAAATGGACTTTCCGAGTCCTGCAAATAATGAATATCTTGTCATTCCTTCTTTGCTTGTGTACTATTGATGTTTAACAAGAATAGATTACAAAAAATATCAAAACTATAAATATAGGAAGTAAAGATAATATTTCTATATTTATTATTTTTATACTTTGCCTAATTTATTATTGTTCATTATCAATTATTATTCTGGAAATACATTGTTTTGTAGGGTCAGGTTTAAAGAAACTGGCAAATGAAAAGGGCATCATTGTACGGTTTGTGATTGGGAGAAGGTTTGTTATAAGATGATTTAGAGTTATGACAAGAATTGCTTCAAGTTCCCTGTTTACTTTAAGTTTTGTATCTTGCAGTCCAAATCATGAAGAGAGTTTGGACAGGGAAATTGACAGAGAAAATAAGCAAACCAAGGACTTCATTGTTCTTGTATGTTCAGTAATCCAGTGAAGTTGTTTAACAATTTGTTTGGGTTCACTTTTTTTGTAATTATATAAATATATTAAGACATCATTTTTAATACTAAAATTGCAACATATCTCTAAAACCTACAATTGGCATTTGGCAATCAACCGTACTGGTTAAAGGTTGCAGTGTAAAGAAAAATGTGCATTAGTACGCCAGTATGTGATTCTTTTCCTACTTTTCCTTGCCTACAGGATGACGAAGAGGAATCACCAGAGAAGCGTTCAAAAAAGATAATGTCGTTCCTTGCTCATGCTGTAGAGAATTGGGAAGCTGAGTTCTTTGTTAAGGTCAACGATGACGTTTTTGTAAATATAGGTAGGTAGTCCTTATGGACAACCTTTTAAGACCAAAGGATGGTGGGTCTATTTTGGCACTTTCTCTATTTCATCACAACATTATTTTTGTCTAGTAGAAAACTATAGAAGAACAACTGTTTGTATCTAAACCTCGGGAACTTCTTTTACATACCCTCCTCAGTCCCATCCATTATTACGTTTCCAATTTGTGAAATGAGCTGAGCAAATCATGTTGGAGAACTCTTGAAATGTCAACCCACATAGCCCACATTGCTAAGACTCTTTAGGTTTTAGTTATGTCTGGATTGATACAAACCTGTTTATCATGCTATGAACAAAAGAAAATATGATATAGGGTAAAGCATTTTTTCCTCTGTTTTACCGCACAATATATGTTGAAAGCTCTTAAGATTTCTTCTATGGTGAAAAACATCTTATATTGCTTCATGTAAAATAACCGGGAGCAAGATTACCACAAAGCAAGAGAAGCTGACTTATATTGCTTCATCTTAAATTGTTGGCTGTTTTTGTTTATATCATGTAGGAAAACCGAATTTGTCAGTTAGGAGAGATTTGTGTAATTGGTCAATTAGGAGAGATTTGTGTAATTTGTCAATTATGAGAGATTTGTGTAATTAGTCAATTAGGAGAGAATTGTGTAATTGGATAGCTGTAATAGGAAAATCTGTATATTTAGCATTTTTTACTCCCTAGAATTAGTGATATAGTTTCCTAATTTAGTTAGGCTGTATTTGTATAAATTTTTACCCAATGAATGTGTGAATTATTCCCCTGAAAAAACTTTCTTTTCCTTGTCAATTTGGTACTAGAGCCAGCCCAAAAATACCTCTCGTTTCTCTTCTTCTTTGTTCTCTACAACCTTCAAATCACCATGCCTGATATGTCCACTGAGTCCAACACCATTCCACAAACTTCTTCCTCACAAAAAACAACCAACACTATCAAGACTAGCACTTATTCTCACTTAATCTAGATTACGACTATCCGCTTGAATGGCGACATTTTCCTGCGCTGGTCACAAGCAGTTCGGATGTACATTAGGGGACGTGGAAAGATTAGATACCTGACTGGTGAAATAAAGGCTCCATCAGAGACTGATCCGGCCTATGGTACATGGAATGCTGAAAATTCCATGATCATGACATGGCTGGTAAATTCTATGGAGGAGGATATTAGCTCTAACTACATGTGCTATTCAACGGCCAAAGAGCTATGGGATAACGTAAATCAGATGTACTCTGATTTGGGGAATCAGTCGCAGATATTTCAGTTGACTCTCAAGATTGGCGAGATGCAACAAGGTGAAGATAATGTGATCAAGTATTTCAATTCGCTGAAGCGTATCTGGCAAGACTTGGATCTCTTCAACATTTATGAATGGAAATCACCAGAGGATGCACGTCACCACCAAAAAACTATGGAGGATAGCCGTATCTTCAAGTTTTTGGCGGGACTCAATGTTGAGTTTGATGAAGTAAGGGGGAGAATCATTGGGAGACAGCCCCTTCCTTCAATTAGTGAGATGTTTTCAGAAGTAAGAAGAGAAGAAAGGAGAAGGAATGTAATGTTGGGCAAGAAAGGACCTGGAAATGCTGTGGAAGGCTCGGCCATGGTCACTGCTGAGTCTACATCGTCTAAGACTTCATTGTACCAGCGAAAACCTGGTGGAAAGCCACGCGTGTGGTGTGACTATTGCGACAAACCACGTCACACACGTGACGTGAAAATTGCTGGAAGCTGCATGGGAAACCTGCAAATTGGAAAAACAAGGTAGAAGAAAAAAACCAAAGAGATCTTCCTACTGCTAATGAGGCCGACACTAGTCCTTTCACCAAAGAACAAATTGAGCATCTCCTCACACTGCTGAAATCTGATTCGTTGGCATCTGAACCTCCTGGTGTTTCTGTGGCACACATAGGTAATGAATCAAAAGCTCTATCCTGCCACCTTAATTTTTCTACTCCTTGGATAATAGATTCGGGAGCATCCGATTATATGACCAATTCCTTTAAACTGTTTCAATCCTATACACCATGTCCTGGAAATACAAAAGTTAGGATTGCAGATGGTAGTTTTTCCCCCATTGCAGGAAAAGGTTCGATAAAAT
>CAMOHE010046263.1:0-12029 GCA_946598075.1 Artocarpus hirsutus | reverse complement strand
CATGCTGTATATTTTGGAATGATTTTGGGATTTTGATCAAGGATAATATGCTTTGAGTTAAAGAAGAACTTGACATTCC
Organism: Artocarpus hirsutus; assembly: GCA_946598075.1. Classification (NCBI taxonomy): domain Eukaryota; kingdom Viridiplantae; phylum Streptophyta; class Magnoliopsida; order Rosales; family Moraceae; genus Artocarpus; species Artocarpus hirsutus. Next base: position 11,950 of record CAMOHE010046263.1, on the reverse strand, counting down.
ATAAACTTTGTAATACCTCCATGGGCAGTGGCTCTTTCTTAAAATTCTAGGATTTGATGAAAATGAATTTTATAAATTGGTTTACATATTTAAAAATTAGACATCCTAAGCTTTCCAACGAGCTATCATGAGCCTAAATCAGAGTTGTATTTTATTTTCTATGAATTTTTCAATTCTTAGATTGGAAACTAGTAAACCTATCAGTGGCAGTATATCATCCGTCTACCTTAAGTAAACCACCTGTTAACCCATGTGCTAATTGTAGATAGTGAACCTAACTTTGCTCACCTTCTAATCCCTTAATATCTTGCAACCTTTCAAACACTATCCTAAGTGATTTATGAATCTTATTAGAGACTAAAATATGTAGATTTACACATAGTTAATTTATGGATGTGGTTATATGTTGTGCTTTAGTTTTAATTGTCTTTATGCATGACTTAGGATCAAGGGTGTGTGGAGCTAAAGTTAATTAATTTTGAGATTAAAAGATTGTTGAGAAGCTTGAAAGGTAAGGATTTTATTATTCATCTTTTGTGAGGTTTTATAGAATTAAAATTGATTGTTTTACCACAAGATATATGTATCTATGTCGAACTGCTATTATATGAGAATCACATATGAAACTATGAGATGAAATCGCCCTGTATTGATCAGCGAGGAACATAATGAATTAACATATGTTGTTATAAATTAGGAAACATGGTTAGGAAAATTGACTCTATAAATAATGATTAAACATTGAGAAATGATGGACGTAAAGAGGGCGGCGGTTACATCCTTGGACACAAATACCCTAAAAGGTAAAATAGGGGGAGGTGATGACGCTTCCTTGGGTCAAAAGTCCCAGAACACACTGTACAGGAATCGACTTGGTGAGGATTCGAAGCTTGATGTCCCCTCACCAGAATACCCTTGGAATGTTTGGAGGGTAGCGAAGCACGCCCATTTGGGTTTCAATAAGTTGAGTGATACTTTATGAAATATTGATACTTAGGAATAATGATGAATATTAATATTGTAGATATGTATATGTATGAAACTTGGTAATGATTAACTATGGTATCCACGGAATATGATCATAATAAATCACATAATTTGGATAATGATGAAAACTAACTAACCATGTAGATTTAATGTGGTAAAGAATAAAACCATAAGGTGAGTAATGGTTTTCCCTACTGAGCATGTTGTCGCTCATTTCCTTATATTTTCCTCTTTTCAGGACTAATTAAGTGTGAGATGGTTACAAGAAAAAAAGTTGAGGAAGCTATGTAGTTATATTATGTTAGAATTGCTTCAAATGCAAAGAATGGTCTGCATGTTAATGTAAGCATCAATTGTTACTTTCTGTGACTGTATTAAGATTTGTTGAGGGTTGAAATGATAATGATGACAGTTGTATATTATTAAAATTTATGGTGCTACATTAAACAGTGGTTTATTTATTTGTTTATGTCTTATTTTTATTTTGAGAGTTTCTATTTAAGTCCTGAGAAAATTACTTTGATGTTTTATCTTTATTTTTTTATTTTTATTTTATTTATTTAAAAACTATTAACCCCCATATAGGGGCGTTACAATACAAGACATATATTCTTTTAGTTATTTTGAAGTGTATATTCTTTAGAAGATGCATACTAATGTTGAAAATTTATATACTTTTTTTTTTCTTTTGCTAATCAGTGTTGAAAGTTTATTGGTTATGTTTATTTTTTGTATAGAGAAAATGCTAGTTTCATGACCATTTTTTTTATTTTGATTTATACACATATTTGTTGGGATTTCAAACATGTGTATCTAGTGGTTCATAAAAAAAAAATGTTAAGCATCTTCCTTTACATTGACATACTTTATTCCTTTATTTCTTTTAATAAACAACTTTACCCTCCTTTTTTTCTCATGAACTATTGTAATATGTTTTATGATATTTTAAATTTTGCATAATTTCACTTTTATACATTAATTATTTTAACTTTTTTTAGTCCAAGGTTTATAAAAAAAAATGTAAAATATCCTTATTGTTAGTGCATGGTTTTGATCTTTGGATACTAGATCATATAAAATTAAAAACATGTGCAAAAACAAATATTTTTTAATAAAAATCTAATTTCAAGACAAATCCTAAAGATTAGAAGGGTATTTTTCGTAACATAAAATTTTTAATATGTATCTAGTGGTTCTTGAACAATGTTGTGATATAATTTTTAAGATTAGTTACAAAAATTTCTCCTAAACTAACCTTTGTAACACTTTGTTTCCCTAACTTTAAAATATATTTGTTCCTCCTAAAGTATGAGCTGTTAACAAATGATTCTTTTGTTACAATTTTAATGGCAAATTGATAAATAATTTTAAAATTATAGGTATTTTAGTAATCCTAATTATAAAAACAATAAAAAAATTAAACTATAATAAACAGTTTTTATTGATGATTAAAAACAAGAAAAAAATTCAATTAAAAACATACTACTATTTGGATTCCTATTTTTTTTCGATATACTAAAATTTTCTTTAAAATTTTATCAACTTTTTTTTCACACTCAAAAAGCATTTTGAAATTTAAAAAGGTACAACTACCAATAAAAACTTAAAAAATATGAAAGAAATTTTATTAATACTGTCAGAATTTTTTCTTTTTAAAAATTTTGTGTTATAGACTTTTTTGTTATATTGAATATAATTATGTTATATTCTTTTTCATTTTACTAATGTATATAATGTTTAAAATTTCAAAATATATTCTAGGTGTGAAATAAATAAAATTTTGAAAAAAATTTTGGTATATCAAAAAGAAGTATAATGGTTTTAATTGATTTTTTTTATTTTTAATCGTCAATAAATATTATTTTTACTATAGTTTTAATTTTTATGGTTATTTCATAACTATAATTACCAAAATATCTCTAACTTTATAATTATTTATCAATTTTCTATTAAAATTCTAATAGAATGACCTTTTTTAACACTTTATACTTTAAAGGGGATGGATGTAGCGTTTTAAAATTCATAAAGTAAAATATTACAAAAGTTATAATTGAGAGATAATTTTTATGTTATTTATTCTTAAAAAAAACTTATGGGTTATTTATTTTGAGTACTCTTGGTATTCAATGGACTCAAATTTGAATTCGAATATCAAGAATCCTTTAGATATATGTTTGTTTTCCCTAAAATTTAAATCCTTTGAGTATCAAAAATCTAAGTTTTTAGATTTTTGCTTTCCTTAAACTTTTGATAATCGGATGTTTCTGCTACAGTAAAAACTGAGTTTTTCTCTTCTATATTTGAGAAAAGAAATCATAACTTCTTCATTTAATATCTAATTAAGATGATTCTTTTTTCATTATTTTTCTAGTAAAGAGAGGAATAAATTAAGATCCATATTGTATTTTTTTAGGACCATTAACATTAAGATTTTATTAAATTTCTTAATAAATAAAAAATTATTTTTACTATCTCTCCAAACATAAATTTTAATTTTATTTCATATTTAGATTAAAACTTAAATATACATCTAAATATCAATTTTAATAACAATTAAAATTATTAACTTAAATCTTAATTTAAATCACATTTAAGTAATTCAAAACAATTTACCCAAACGGTGATATCTTCCGCCCCCAATGAGAGACAAGGCTGGCTCCGCCATGAGTTCCAAGGTACTTGGGTAAACCAATCGATAACAGAGTAACATAACAAACGACAGGAGCTTTTTCAAAGAAACGACAGCAGTGTATTTCTCTGTTCCCCTTTCCATTCCTAGAAGAAGGCAAAACTGAAAGGGGACCCTTCGCAAGGGAGCTGCGACGTTCGCGCCTCCGCGACATACGGCGTCGTACTTGTACCGTTCTAAGACAACACAACACTCAAACACTCCCTCGCTCTGTGGCGGCCGTGCTTTACTCACCATTAAACGACGGCGTTTTTTGCGCAGCATCATTTTCGCTTTATCCAAAATTCCCTGATGAGTCTTGTACTAACGCAACAACCTCAAGTGACAGTACCCGTACAGCTGCCCCAATTCCCAGCTAAGCTCGCTTGTCTTTGCGGCGACGAATCTCTCCGGTGTCTGCTCAGAGGTCAGTTTCTCGTGTTCTTGATTCTCCTTTTTTGCAGAAATTCACTGAAATTTCATTATAAGAATTTCGATATATATATATGCACTATGTGTGTGTGTGTGTGTGTGTATATATATATATACGTGTGTGTGTATTTTGAGACCAAACAAACAAAACAATGGCGTCTCTGCTCTCAAAGGTGGTTTTACTCTCCATTTTCCGTAACTCAAAATCAAAACCTTTGGTTTTCTCGGAAACCAAACAGCGCCAGTTCTTCTTCCAGAGAAGTTGGTTAACTTGTGATGGAATGAGGGTGTAGATAATATATACATACATATATATATGTATGTATGCATGTATGTATGTATGTATAAGTGTGTAATTCGTATTCTTGTAATTAAAAGATGCAGTTTTTATGAATTCTTTTTTTGTTTGTTGGAATGACGTTGATTTGGATTCTGTGTGGGAATCATTTTCAGGCAGGTTGTTAGGATGTCTTTGACTGAAAATCCTGGAATTTAGATTCAGTCAATGGTGATAAAGCCTCCTTCACATCCTACCTATGATTTGCAAGGTGTTATCAAGTTAGCCCTTGCTGAAGATGCTGGTGATCGAGGTTCAAGATTTGAACTTTCTCTTACTTTCTGTGGTCTTATCCTGATCACTTCAATAGTTGTCATTAACATGTTGCAGGCTGCGATAAACAGTTAATTTTGAACGCAATATGTTTTTGTTAATGTAGGTGATGTAACATCTCTGGCCACCATTCCGCAAGAAGCAGAAGTTGAAGCCCATTTCTTAGCAAAGGAGGATGGTGTCGTTGCTGGCATCGTGCTTGCAGAGATGGTGTTTCATGAAGTTGATCCTTCTCTAAAGGTATTTAAGATTATGCATTATATTTTTCCTGGATTACTTTACTTGTGAGTTGTTTGCATATTAATTGACTCGTCTTGTACATTTCAACATACAGGTGGAGTGGTTGCGGAAGGATGGAGACTCCATTCATAAGGGCCTAAAGTTCGGAAAAGTCTATGGTAGAATCAGAATAAGAATTTTCCGTGGCATTTAAAACTTTATTGGAAGGAAGTTTAAAAGAACTGTATACAGGTACCGCATACAGCATTATTGTAGCTGAAAGGGTAGCTCTAAATTTAATGCAGACGATGAGTGGAATAGCAACTCTGACCAAGGTAATGCTGTTTCATTCATTTGTTTTTCTGAGTAGATCTAATTAGGCTGTGCAAATCGTTTCTGCAGTAACAGAGAAAGCTTTGCAGATGTAAAATATGGGTTATCAAAGTAGGTTCCTAGCAGAAAAGCTTTATACATGGTCCTTGGATACTCATCTGGTTCTACAACTCTTCTTCAGAGAAGTTATAGGTCTGAAGTCAAGGAGGGCTTATCATCACAAGGGAAAAAAGGGATTTGGAGTCTTGGAGGTGTATATAGTTCACGGTTTCATGCGCTGGAATCGCCTCTATGTAAAACTTAAAAACTTTTTTGCCATTGAAATTTTCAAAAAAAATTATTATTTTTTATTTTTTCTAACATTCTATTATTGGCCCATTTTGAACCTGTGCTGGATGATGGGATGAACATGTTTGGAGAGACAGTATCACATTGTTACACTTGTTGAAGAAACAAAGCGTATTTGTTAAACCTTTATATTGGTATGCAAACTTCAGTAGGCGTAAGGAGAGGTTTAATGAGGCTTTTTCTTCCCGTAGGCAATGGCCTATGCTGCACATCCTGCACTTATCTTAAAGACGAGGAAAACTGCTCCAGGTTTACGTCTGGTCGACAAGTGGGCGGTATATATCATTTCCTCCTTTTGTTGTTCTACTCTGATGCGATCTAACATTATGGTTTCCTAATAAAATTTTATGGTGTAGGTTCTTATTGGTGGAGGGCGGAATCATAGAATGGGTCTATTTGATATGGTATTGATAAAAGATAGTCATATATTAGCTGCTGGTGGCATCACGAATGCTGTAAGAGCTGTAGACATGTATCTAGTGCAAAACAATCTTAAAATGGAGGTTGAGGTAGGTTCTTTTTCTTTCGGTGGGTGTTTCTGTTTCTAAGCTTCTTAAAAGCAAAGGTGTTTGTTATTCAGTTCATCTCTTGAATGCTGATGCCATTGTCTTGGTTTTAAGCTTCTTGAACAATCACTTGATGTCTGTTCGATACTACGTATATCATACCACTGTATTCGCAAGAGTGCACCAGAATATCTGCTTTCTTCTCTTCTTTCCAGCTTGCATGTCTACGTGTGCATGTTGGTGGTTATGTTGTGTATATGTAAGGCACAATCACAGAAACTACTCTTGCAGTTCATAAACTTTATTCTGGTTTCCAGGTCAAAACTAGGACTCTGGAGGAATTACATGAGGTGTTAAATTATGCGTCACAAACAAATACTTCACTGACTAGAATAATGTTGGACAATATGGTTGTGCCACTCCCAAATGGAGATGTTGACGTATCCATGCTCAAAGAAGCTCTGAAACTGATTAATGGGAGGTTTGAGACTGAGGTAACGTAAACTTAAGTTCTACATGTGCCTAACAGGAACCAACACAAATGCCTTTCCTTCTAAATCTTTCAAGGTTCCACTGGATCTATCTCGCAAATATCCATTCAATTATTCTAGTTGCACGCGGTATTATTAATATAGTTCCTAATATTGTTGTTTGTTAACTACCTGCTTTGTGGTGACAGGCATCTGGCAATGTTACGCTGGAAGCAGTGCACAAAATTGGAGGCACAGAGGTGACCTACATCTCTAGGTATTGTTTATAATCTCTTAATTCGTATTTAGTTTTCCTGAAGGTTTAGATGCTATGTTTTCTGCAAAGATATGGGAGAAGAGGACAGGGATAGGCTTAGGTTTGTGGACAGGTTGAGAGGAGAAAGGCAACCTGACTGGCCGTTGCCACCAACCGAGGAGGATAGAAACTGAAATGCATCATATATACACACACACACATATGTATATATTGAAAGGGAAATGCATCATCCTTGATAATAATTCTTCAATAGTTTTACAGTGCTTTGCATAACAGCTAATTGTGAATGACTATTGAAATGCACTAGTTTATCATGATTAGGAATGTGTCTTTAACAGTCAGGACTTGGCCATTCTAGAGTGCAGAGCCCATGAAGTTCTGCAAAGCCTTATTATTTTCTTTATTTTCTTGAAAGACCATAAAATCTGTTTCTTAATAGAGTTTGTTACCTCGGTCTTGCAAATATTTTGATGAAATCTATGATTGGAGAATCTATCTGGAAAAAATGGAAATTGATTTGTCTCCAATTTTCTTTATAAACGTGGGAAGACATATATATGCGCCTGAGGCTTGCATTTTGGTGTCACCTTCATATATGTTAGAGAGGTATGCAAGGGAGGTTTTTTTTTTTTTTTTTTAATAGAGCTCTGAGGAGTGTCGAGAGTAAAATGTCATGGTTTTTATAGTTCGGAATTGTAGCATTGATAAAAACAAGTGGTTCTGGCAGAGACAAGTATAATTGAGTGGGAGCACGTGTCCTCATTCAATTTTTAAAAATTTTATTTTTGTCCTACAATTTTAAAAAAAATTTAGAATTACCCTTATTTTGTAAGAAAAATAACAGTTGTGCTAACCCCACTGAATACCTTAAAGATGTTGTACCCATTTTTTACACGAGAAATTAAATGTGCCCCTACTTAATCATAAAAATATATAACTATGTATCCATTTAGTAAAAATATTAGCTTTATTTTTTTTCATAGTGCCCCCATTGAAAAAAAAAAAGTCTGACTCGGCCACCCTTATGGGTTGGGTATGATTAGGCAAAGCTACTTGAATATGATAAAAAGTAAAAACTCCATGGTTTTCAATCTTGGTCCATCTGAACAAAACCGTTCTTTTTCTCAAGACTACCTATTCTTTTTGCAAGTCTTTCACCCGAAATAAGTCTCTAGCATCAGTTTACAAGCATTTTAAGCTGCATTTTTTCCGGTCCTGTTTATGATTTACAATATTGACGTAGATTTATATTTTTGCTCCGCAGTGGAGCGCTAACACATTCTGCGAAAGCTCTTGACATCTCCCTCAAGATTGACACAGAGCTAGCTCTTCAAGTTGGAAGGCGCACCAAAAGAGCGTGACCATGCTTCAATATATGCGGAAAATCATTCTCCATCTTAGCTGGTGAAACAAAATGGTGTCCATTTGTCTGAGAAAACTCAGGCCACATAGTATCCAGATTAGTTACTTGAAACGAACCGCGCAATAATGTATTACAAGAGCTCATTGATGAAAAAGATAACTTTCTCTATACAGGCAGAAGCTGCAGGACACGTCCTTTTGTTAGCTAATAACAAGTGGAATTTAGGTATACCATGATATCCTCACTACATGTGACCTTGTTGCGTTGAACAGGGCAGCTTGTCTTTTGGAAATGTTGTTTAGACTTACTTGTTATGTTCAACTTAGGTATCATATCAAACTTTTTGATCTTTCTAAAGAGCTTTAGCGCAGTGTAGACTTGAAATTCCTAGAGAAAGTTGAAACTCCCCCCACACAAATTAGACCACGAGATTCTTCTAGAGTTCTATTTTTATTTGTTACTTTTTTTAATTTTTTGGGAGAGAAACAGGAATTTGTTTTTATTTTCAAAGAAGAAAGGAAAATGTGGATTCGTTTTGGTGGTGCATGATGGTTACACATCCGGCAAGGTAGCTCATAGCTGCACTAAATTCATGAAAGCAACATTGGGTCGTTGGGATTTGAATATTGAACTGGATAATGCTTAACAACCCCGCCGTGGTCCAACCCCACCATGGACAAAATGGTGGGCCCCATGAGTTGGAGCTAGGCGGGGCTAAAATTAGACGTGCTCATATGAAAACTACATACTGAATTTAATAAGTTGACATTATTTGTTGATATATGAATTGAAATACTAAAGAAGATGAGTTGCACATTAATGATGAAGAGATATTGGCGAACGGCATCGGGAAGAAATGTGCATGCAGACTCTTCTTAAATGAGAGCGAATAAAAAAAGCATTAAGTGAAAGTGCAAAAGTGAAACAAAACATAAGAGTTGTAAAATCTTATTTTTGCCCTTATAGGTGACACCTATGCGAATTATGTTGGCTTAATTCCGCTTATTTAAACTGAAAATCAAAAATTTAGGAGACAAAGTAAGGAGCTCTAACAATGCAGGGGCAAAATAATAATTTTTAAAATTTAGAGACAAAGTGAAGAGTTCTAAAAGATGAAAGGGTAAAATGGTGATTTTAAAAGTCTAGGAACAAAGTGTAGGAGACCTTAAAGTTTAGGGCCATTAATGTTAATAACTATTGTTTTAATTGTTTGTGGGTCCCATGGATATTAAAGAAGTATTTGAACACTCCACATCAGAATCCAAGTAGGCAGCCATGTAGGTGCCACGTCGTGGTGGGGAGGGGCTCAATTAAAAAACGTGATGTGGGCCCACAATTACCTGAAAAACGTTCCAAGCATGCTTAAACTTTCAGAGTATATAGCAACTCATCCCGCCAATTCCATAAACACTCTCAAGTTTTCGGTGGAAGAAAAATGGAGACGAAGATAGTGACCTTTGCAACCAACGCCATGGAGATGGAGGCCAACATCAGATTCAGAGGTTAGTTTTCTCTCTCTTACATGATCAGATTCATACTTAGCTTCTCTTTTTTTGGATGTTGATATGCTGCTGAGAATTTCAATTTCGGACGTTGATTGTGTTGATGTTGTTCTCTCTCTCCTCTCTCTCTTTCAATAAATAGATTGCTTCTTAGCAATTTTGTTGGATTCAAGCTTTTCTTGGATGTTGATAAGCTACTGAGAATTTCAATTTTGGATGTTGTTCTCTCTCCTCTCTCTCTTTGTTTCAGTAAATAGATTGCGTTTTAGCAATATTGTTGGATTCAAGCTTTTTTTGGATGTTGATAAGCTGCTGACAATTTCACTTTTGGATGTTGATTGTCTTGAATGTTGTTCTCTCTCTCCTCTCTCTCTTTCAGTAAATAGATTGCTTTTTAGAAATTTTGTTGGATTCAAACTTTTTTTGGATGTTGATAAGCTGCTGAGAATCTTTCAGTAAATAGATTGCTTTTTAGTAATTTTGTTGGATTCAAGCTTTTCTTGGATGTTGATAAGCTGCTGAGAAATTCAATTTTGGATGTTGATTGTCTTGGATGTTGTTCTTTCTTTCCTCTCTCTCTCTCTCTCTCTCTTTCAGTAAATAGATTGCTTTTTAGCAATTTTATTGGATTCAAGCTTCTTTTGGATGTCGATAAGCTGCTGAGGATTTCAATTTTGGATGTTGATTGTCTTGGATGTTGTTCTCTCTCTCCTTTCTCTCTCTTTCAGTAAATAGATTGCTTTTTAGCAATTTCGTTGGATTCAAGCTCTTTTTGGATGTTGATAAGCTTTTGAGAAATTCAATTTTGGATGTTGATTGTCTTGGATGTTGTTCTCTCTCTCCTCTTTGTCTCTTTCAGTATATAGATTGCTTTTTAGCAATTTTGTTGGATTCAAACTTTTTTGGATGTTGTTAAGCTGCCGAGAATTTCAATTTTGGATGTTGATTGTCTTGAATGTTGTTCTCTCTCTCCTTTCTCTCTCTTTTAGTAAAGAGATTATTTTTTAGCAATTTTGTTGGATTTAAGCTTTTTTGGATGTTGATATGCTGTTGAGAACTTCAATTTTGGATGTCGATTTGTTGAATGTTGTTCTCTGTGTATCATGACATAGATTCATACTTAGCTTCTCTCGTCGAGGTCTTTGCAATAGCTTCGATGGAGAAGATCACACTTGGTGTCACACTCTAAAACACCCGTTATTTTAACGGATATGATTTTTGGTAAAATCATATGAATAAGAATGTCACTTTAGTATTTTTACTAAGTCTCCGTAGTAAATATTTTAAATCTACCTATCACTTACTTCTACCAACCTTGTCCCACTACATTAATGCTCAATTAAATAGCATCCTTATCATTTGGAGACATAGAATTAATTTACCTCAACTACCAGGAGACATCGATATGTTTTCTCAACCACCTTTTTAATGCTTCCTTCATCTTCTTCTACAACTTACCCCATTTGTCACCTCAATCATGTTGACATTATTTGCTAAAAGTCTCCATGGGAGACATAATAATATTTTCTTTCAATGCTCATTTAATTCTCTCCCGCTCCTCAATTAATTTGATGCCTATTTATTCAACCATCACCACTTTCTTCCCTAGTTTCTCATTCTCTCTTTTCTCACTTCAATTTCCAACTAAAAACACAAGGCATAAAGCTCACTTTGCAGCCACGACAACTATAATTTCCAGCCACGTTTGAAGCTGTTTTGGAGTCAATACAAGCTTGATTTTTAACCCGAACTTTGGTGTTTTTCAAAGGAGTTTTGATGTAGGTTTTCTTCAATTCAAACTTGGTTTTAGTATGTGTTTTCTCCATGTTTAATGCATGATTTTTGTGTTCCAAGTTCATGCAAATTTCTAATTATGTTAGCATACATATTTGAGCATTTATGAACAAAAACTTGAGTCCTAAGTTGAAACCGACAATCAACCTTGATTTTGGTTTGATGATGATTTTGAACTCATGTGAATATGTTTATTATGATTATATAATGCATGCTGTATATTTTAGAATGGTTTTGAGATGTTGAACAAGAATAATATGCTTTGGGTTAAAGAGAAACTTAACCTTCTATAAACCTTGTATTATCTCTATGGGCAGTAGTCTTTCTTGAAATTCTGGGATTAGATAAAAATGAATTTTATAAATTGGTTTACATATTTTAAAAGTAGACATCCTAAGCTTTCCAACGACCTATCATGAGCCTAAATCGGAGTTATATTTT
>CAMOHE010046260.1:1337-40701 GCA_946598075.1 Artocarpus hirsutus | reverse complement strand
CAATGATAAACATATACTTGGTCTTTAGGCAAAAAGGCTTTTCTTTCAGGAAGGATAAGTGAAACCATTGAAGTTGTTTATAGTTTTTTTGCAAGGCTAATATTTTCAAGCAGAAGACATGGGTACAAAAAAACGCTTTGATCAAGAGTAAAGAAAAAATTTGCAAGATAACAAAACATTGGTAAAAACTTGCCTTCCAATTGACAGTTGGTGGGTCATATTTAAGTTGACTGTTGGCCTTTCTTGAAACTATGATTTTTCACAATTAACTGTGCTATCAATTTCTGATGGGTTTTAAATTGTGCTGAGACATGCTTTGTCAACAATTTATGGCATCTATTTTTCACAATTGATTGTGCTATCATTTTGCAGCTTCTGAGTTTGGAAGAGCCTTGGACTCTAATTCTCGATGACGCATTAGCTAATTCTTTTGTTGCACCGGTTACCGATGATATCAAAGATGACCATCAGTTGACGTGTAAGTTGACTTTCCAATAATGGAGCTGTTTTTCTGTTAACATGAAAGTTTCTTTTCATCCGGCTCAAATAGTTGCACCAAATAAAAAGAAAAAGACGGGGGTTAAGCTGTTACAAGGATAGTGCTCAATGATTCTTACTTAGTGTTTTGTGTAGTCACTAACCAAACTAGTATGTTTCTTTCATCTTTGTGCTCAACTCAAGCAGTTTCAGCTTGTTTCAAACACACAAGAATTTCTTACTTGTTTTGAAGGGAATTCCATTAAAGTACTTTATTTGAACAAGTAATATGTTTCAGTATTGTTTTGTCCTTGCAAAATATAGAGGAAGCTTGTTTCCTTGCATGTTTTTATAAGATTTAACATTTATTTTCCGTTTGTTGATGTTATTCTCTGGTTTACTCTTTAGTTGAGGAGTACGAGAGATCGTGGGAGCAAAACGAAGAACTGGGTTTGAATGACATAGACACCTCCTCAGCTGATGCTGCATATAGCTCCACAGATGCAACAAATAAGAACTAGTTAGAAGCATAGATTTTTATTTTTATTTTTTATTTTTATTTTGTCTCTCCTCTTATTTCTTGTAATTTGCCATGTTGTCATCGCAAGTTGAAATTGTATTGCAGTGCTACAAGAAAATACATCCTTTCGGGATGTGCCAATATATATGTGGAATATCTGCATAAATTGGAGAAATTTTTGGTGCTCTTTTTAATGAATGTTCCTCTTTAGATAAATTGTGAACTGTGAGTCATTTTTTGGTTTAAACCAATTTTACTTTAGCCTTAGGCTTACAAAATTTTTGTTAGTGTTATAGGTTTAAACTTTTGGTTCGAACGAAGTCATTGTTTGGTAATCGTGGTTTAACCGTTTTTCATGGTTTTAATTGTCTTTTCAGTCCCGACTGTTTTTTAAGCTTATTTTTTATTTTGTGCAAACCAACTAAAATCAATATTTTGACAAATTTATAAAGCATAATTTCATCACATGTTATGAATCTAGAATTTGAATCCAGTGGATGCAAAATAGTACAAATAGTACAAAAAAAATTTATTAACGAAGTAACAAAAATTTGAAAAAAAATCGGTATACTACTATTCATATATATATATATATATACATACATACATGTAGAGAGAGATATATAACATATATAGTTATAGTTAGTGTTATTGTAAGTGTTATGGGTAAACAAGGAAAAAAATTAAGTCTCAAATTTACCAATGAAACGAACAAAGTGTAGTCTTAGTGAGATATAAACTGTTGACCCATCTCACTTGCGGCACAAAATTAAAGCCCAAAATATAGTCCGGTAGCAATAGACGGAATTATAACATCAATGGGGGCACATTCTTTAAACTCATGAAAATATATAAGCCTTTGATTTAGATCCGTGCATGTGCATGTGCATGAGGAGGGGCGCCCGGCGGCTGAGCTCAGGCACTGCCCCAACAGGCAACACAAAAAAAGGGTGATAAGCAAACTTTTACCTGAGCCCATGCCCGGTCTACGTCAAACTGAGCCCATGCTCAAAATTAAAGAAGCTCATGGCACACTTTGGAATTGTAATACTGGAATAAGAAGACTACGTTCATTGTGATAAAAGAGAGAACAAAACTCTTTGATAAATGGGAGATTAAATTCCTTTATTGAGACGAAATGAGACACATTCTATTTTCAATACAATAATCTTGAGATGCCGTAATTTGCTCTTATCATTTACTTGTTTATTTTCCGAGGTTTTTTGTGTTTTTTGAGTATTTATCCGACTTTCTTATTTAAGCTATTTGTTTAATCCAAATTATTAGTCTAAAAAAATTAGTTAGGTGGTGTACGAAATTTTGCTCCATTGGTCCTGATTCTTCTAAACTATTGGATTTTTTTTTGTGTCTTTTTTAAGAGTTGATAAACTAGTGTGGTGTTGCAGGAGATCACCCTCCCTTTAAACTCTAATAATTGCATACTTTTAGGGCATTTGGCAAGGTGGTTAGAATTGTTGATTAGAACTGTTTTTACTATGCCATATGAGAGCTTTATACCGTAGCGATTTTTTTTAATTGTTATTGCAGCATGTGAGAACTTTAAACTGTTTATAACTGAGAAAGTGGTCCGGACCACAACTGCCAAACACCCTTTTTGATTCGCAATATTGCATTGGCTTAGTCAGAATTTGCGCCTTAATTTCAAAATCTCAAACTAGAGTTTACATGCACCTCTTTTTCAGTATTTCTTCTCTTTGAAATGTGCATATTGTCAAGATCTATCTACGTGTGCATGAGGAGTACATGAATATAAAGTTCAATGTCGGCCTAACTCATATCAACTTAAGAACTTCTAAAAGAAGATAAACTAATGCAAACATTTCCAAATTTCCAAATTAAAAAAATAAATAAATAAAGCAACCAAACACATGCTTAAGGTGTGAAAAGGTTTTTTTTTTTCCCACTTTTACAAAAATATGCTTACCAAACACCATCAGGAGCAGTATAAAAATCCACCTAAGTGGGTGTTTGGAAGAGTGGTGGGAACCACTTTTACTGCAGCATGTGAGAGTTTTAAACTATAGCAATTTTTTTTTATTGTTACTGTAGCATGTGAGAATTTTTTACTGTTCATAACTAAGTTTGTGGTGGAAATTGAGTGGTTCCCACCACTGCCAAACACCCCGTAAGAAACTTGCAACTATACGATCACACGTGCTTCCAAATTTCAACCACATAAAATAATAAACATTACGTTTATCTTCAAGTAACTATATTAAGTCAATCATAAGAAAAGGTTTGCGTTTACTTTTCCTTTAGCCGCATAAAAAGCTAAAATTAACTTTGACTTTAATCCCACTTAAGAAAGGTCATTGTATTTAACTTTACATCAGAGAAAACTATGATTTTTTAGCAATTAATAAGTTGTTATTAAGGTGAAAATGTCAACATAATAATTGATTGCCTTTTTGCCTGCAAATTGTCTGCAATATGTAGTTGGATTGTTGTGCAGACTTGTCCCCTTTCCTAAAAACTTGTGATTATAGCTTAATTAGGAATAGGATTTTGACAAGTGTGATTTTCAGTAGTCAAACGACAATCGGATTACAGAAACAACCGACAACCTAAAAATCTTAGACAAACCAACGCAGAAACTAAACCAAACACATGTTTTGGTCGAGAACAACGGTGGACACACCGATCAGAAGAGTTTTCTAGTGGAACATGGGATACGAATTAGGGTTTAACATTATTTAATCAAACCTTGTTTAGAGTGTGAACAAAATAGCTGTGGACTTTCATAAGATTGTGTCAAACGTTAACTATAATTCAATTACTTTTGGGTTTTCATAAGATTAATGTAAAATGTATGTACATATGCATGCATGCATGTATTTAAATTTAACCATAATTCCCCTATACAAAATCCCCCCTTTTTTGCAGTGAGCCACACGTTTAGCCGAGAAAAGGGGTGTTTGGGCTTGAGGTCCAGTTCAATATATTGGGCTTAAGGCCCAGTTATATGTAGCTGGGCCTGGTTCTTCATGTGAATCAAGGGACAATTTGAGAAACACTAATTATATAATCTTCCTTTTTAATTTTAGCACTTTTATAAGAAAGTTTGAAACATATATATCACTTTTGATAAATACAGACACTATTTTTTTCAAGTATTTTGAGTAAAAGTTAGACAAATATATATTATCTAAGAGTATTGTGGCCTTTTTAGTTAGGAAAAATAGTATAGATCAAAAGGAGAAGGGAAAAAAGCGGTGGAAGACAATAATAGTTGTAAATTACACCACCTAATTTACTTGTGAATCAAATAAAAAACAAAACAAAACAAAACTAGGAGCTTAGATTTATGCCATATATATATATGAATGGAGGAAGCGTTTACAATTTTTATCTCTGAACCGTCCAGACAATGTAACATTTTTAATAAAATAATAACAATATATTATATTAAACATAACATCAAGGTTTGAAAATTCAATGTTATCGTATGTTTTATTTTAAAAGAGAATATACTATATTCTTAATGTGATGACACCAAATTAAAAAAAAAAAGAGTGTGGAGGATTTGAAATAACTATGCTTTTTTTTGGAAATATTGCAACTCAGTTTGAGAACTATAGTTTGGATAGAAAAATTCAGTTCAAACATAAACTGGTATTTGACAATATTAAAAGAAAAATCAATTCGAATAATTAGTCTGAATTGAAATTCTCAATTCAAACTCATTTATTACAATAAAAACTCTGTAACAAATGAGTTTGAAATGATAATTTCAAGTTGGAATAATTGTTCAAACTGATATTTTCTTTTAACATTGTCAAATATCAGTTTGTATGTAGACTAAATTTTTTCGTCCAGACTATCATTCCCAGACGGAGTCGCAATGTTTCATAAAAAAAGCCATAGCTGTTTCAAATCTTTCACACATTTTTTCTTGAATTTGGTATCTCCATATTAAAGATATGATATATTATTTTCTAGAACAAAATATACAGTAACATTGGATGATTAAAGTTTGATGTTATGTTTAATATAGTGCATTGTTATTATCCTATTGACGGTCTAGAGATAAAGATCGTAGCCAATGCCTGTGAATGAATTAGAAATACAAATCCAAACCACAAAGAAATCATGACGTAAATCTGAAAATGTTTATTAAAAAAAAAAAAGGTTTCAGGTAGTAAAGATATGTCATATTCCAAACAGCTAAAGACAACTTATGCCGGCCTCGTCCAAAAGATTGCACATGTTTCCAATGTCTGTACATCCAAGATTTCAATACAAATTTAACTTATTTATGAAACTCAGATAGAGTTCAGAAATTATAACGAGTGACAATATTCTTCTTGCTTATTTGGATGTACAAAAGAGATTGGAGTTTCTATTATTATATATACGATCGACAATATCCTTTTCAACACCTAAACAATTTTGCAAACGTTGATTTAGACATGCATGGCGCATTTGCTCTACTCGGCTCGACTGCTTCACCATTGCCCATATGCACAACTGAGTAAATTCGGTAGTATATCACTTTTTTACTATTACTATTATTCTACCGTTTATTATTTCTTTTTTTTGATTTATACTATTTCTCTAAGTCAAAAAGGCCAAAATACCCATAGATAACACTAATATGCCAAACCCTAGTTCAGAATACACTTGTGATCAATTATGTCTTTATATTCTTTAGAAGTATATTTCAAACTTTCTCATAAAATTGTAAGATTGAAAAACAATGTTATAAAAGTGGTATTTCTCAAATTGACCTTGCACAACTAGACAGTCCAAATTATGAAAGAAAAAGAGGGAAAAAAGGAGCAAAAAAAGTGCCATTTTAAATTCGAGAGTTGTTCACAATTAGAGGATAAATGGGTTAAGAAGTTGAGTGTTTATACTAGTTTATTTTTGGAAAGGAGCCAGTCCCAATGGTCGGATATGTACAAAATTAAAACAAAAAAAAAACCATAATTTCAACTTTTGTTATTTTTTTCCGCTTTTGGGGTTAAGAAATTGCCTTTGAATATGACTATGAGCACAAACACAACACAATAACATCTTTTTTTTTTTTTTTTTTCCAATTTAAGAAATATTAGTTATTCAAATAGACAGTGACGTACTGAGATAATTCTAAAGAGAAACAATACAACTTAGCATAATGTTTGTATGAAACTCTTATAAAGTTGGATTGCTCTTATATTTTGTTTGTTTATCGAAATGAAATTGACTTGAACTTAAAATCTTTTCGAGAAGTACGAATAGTCTTATCCGCCCATCAAATGAAATGGTAGTTGACACAATAGTCTTTTGTCCTCAACAACTCAAAGGTTGCATAATTGCAATGTAGAGTCATAATATTAGTTGGCATAATATGTAGCATCTGATTGTAGGAGTAATAAGAAAGACATGACCCTCTCTGTCCCTCTTTTGTTTTTGGGGTGGGTGAGGGCTTGAGATGACCATCTTTTTTCATCCCACAGAGGAAAAAAAAAGCCAAATCGTACACCATAATATATGTTGATTGATCACTAGCACTGCTACATTGGACCATAATTACCAAATCTTTGAAACTAATAATATGGTAAGGTGAGTATAAGTTCTGTAGCTAATTGACTAGCAAAAGTAGGTAAATCTTGTACTTAATTAATTGCTAATGCTGAATTAGGAATTATCCTCATTATTGAAGAAAGAAACAGAATTCCAACATATCATTTATTTAAAAAGAAAATATCCATAAATCCCCTAGAAAAAGAAGAGAAAGAGAGAGAGAGAGAGAGAGAGAGAGAGAGTCCACCGGAGCCTTCTTCAATAGGAAATGGCCTTGCCTGATACACACATAATTCATAACCAAATGGTCCAACCAAAAAGGGAGAAAAAAAAAGGCATAATTGAAAGCTATTAATTGATTCACTCATACCTCAACCAAACTAAACAACAAGCAGAAAATGTTTTTATTAGGACCAAATTTGTTACTTGCCCTACTCATAATAATCCCTGGGTCTCTCTCTCTCTCTCTCTCTCTCTCTCTCTCTCTCTCTCTATCTTTTTTTGTTTTCTTTTCTCTTAGATTGTTATAGTTCAATTTCACCAGTGACTTTGGTCGGCACAACAAAATCGTGCATTGCTAGTGTAACATTCTGGGACACAAAAAGAAGCCATCATAAATTCCACACCCTTTGTATTAGTAATGGTCCCCAGATTTTCACTTGTTCTATTACACTTGCATGATAAGTATCATGAAAAATTACAGTACATACATTTGATATGTTTAAAACAGTGGAATGAAAGAATAGCACTTTTTAAAATATTTTAAGCACAAGAAAATTACATAGTATATCGTACGATGATTTTTACGTTTTATGCTACAAATTAATTACGACGTAGTAATTGTTATAGTAATTTTAGTTTTACTATTTGTAATATTCTATTTTTTGTTATATTTTAATATTACTAACAAAATTATACTATAGGTCTAACCCTTCATAAAACTTTTTTTTGGCTAAATTCTTAAAAAGAATTATGTGGCAGTGCATAAAAAAAAAAAAAAAAAACTTTTTCTGGACCATCAAATCTTCTTTAAATTTTGTTGAATTTGCTTCTTGGTCCCTTTTTTTTTCTTTATTTGCTTAACATAAAAAACGATCCGAGGTTCAGAAACGAACATAATTTTGATTCCCATATCATGGAAGTTTCCAATATTTCTTTATATACATATAAATCATGATTAGTACCCTAAAAAAATTTGATAGGATACAAAAAGATGTCTCATTAGTAGTGTCTTTTTTTAAAAATACATCAAGTAGAGAAAACTTAAATCAATCAAGAATTTTTTGACAAGCAGTTGTTTGGAAAAAATTGTCTTGATTGTAGATACTCGTGGTAAAAAACTACTTGTTAGTAATATCATATTATAAAACCAATAATCTTAAAGATTATGATTCGTGAAAGTATGCACATCTTACTCAACTAAAATAAGAGGGTTTAAAATCAATCACACACACACATATATGTGTGTGTGTTTATATATATATATAAGTTTAGTACCAATCAGGGAATATTAGTCGTTTCTATTTCTTTTTCCTCTTGGAAGCATTAATTAGGACTGGGGAAATCCACGCATAGACTTTGTGACAATGATGACCAACTTGGTGGCACAATTATCTCCAATTTTTTGGCTCTCTCTACGTTTACCATGACCTGTTCTCCTAATGTCGGTCTTAATCCGTAATGTGTAACTTCCTAACATCCTCAATTTTTTCCCTTTTTTTCTTTCTTTTTCTACCGTGAAAACCCTGTCGGTAGTGTGCGTTTTAAACCGTGAAATCTGATTAAAATTATTATTTTTTCTATACTAATATAGTGCATATTTTTAAAGTATTAAATATAATTAAAATTATTATTATTTCTATCAATTTAATAGTTAAAAATAGATAACTATCTACATTTTTTTTTTTGAGTGGTTGATAAGTTATTTTCCAATACATACCGACAAAAAAAAAATGCCTGTCTCTTTTTCCTTTTCAATTTTCTTGGTTTGGGGCTATAATTAGCTTATAATTTCTAGGTAGATATCATGCACATCACGTTGACATTTGTCAAGAGAATAATATTTCTTCCTTAAATTTGCCTACCAAACCCATTTAGGCAACTGCCACTTGTCCAACACGCAAACGTTCCTTAGACCAGTACTCTCCTGGCTTTGCAGATAAATTATAATTGGGACGTTTATTAAGCTCACAATTACTTATTTTTCCATATTTACCGACTTAAGTCTATATGTACACGTATTATTTTCTTTGGTTAATTAAAAATACATGCTTAACAATAAACTATGAATTCGGTATTTCAAAGAAATATTATAAATGTTTTCATTATATGGATCCAGCTGGAGCAATTTCATAAACCATTTAGTGATTGGACTAGTAGTTATTCAAAATAAAGACTTGTATAATATAGTATTAATTAAAATATAATAACGTTTTTCACTGTGATTATATATTAATTATGGCTGCTAAAATCTACATGATGTTTCTATCCATTTTCAAGTTGAATAGTAAAAGAGACAACATGAGTGGACCCTAACGTAGATGTTGTTTTCTTATCTAATGTTTCTCACACGCAAAAGATACACAAAAGTATTGAGGGTTTTTTTTTTTTTTTAAGGAAGTAATTTTGAAAAATAATTAATAAGTTCAAGCTATCGTGTGACATAAAAATTAATTAAGTGGCTTCCAAGTAATTTCTGGTTTTGGAGATGACATTAAATAAAAACTAGTTTATATGTTTATTGAGTTTTTCTTAGATATATATAGTTTGCAAATGTCCTTTTGGTTATGAAACAAAATAGTAAAAGACACAAGGCTCATTCCATTGATGTGTCCCTTGTGTAGAAACAAGTTAGTATATTTTCCGTTTTCATAATAAACTAATTAATTTATTCTACGAAAAAAATAAAATTATTAAATTTAAAAGTACATACTTAGTAGAAAAACATACCTGATCGTGTCACATGATGACTTGATCATTGGAAATTGTAATCAAAATTAAAGGGAGATGATTGGTTAAATTAAACTAATCAAACATATATACATATATATATATATATATTTGTATCCTAAAATATTTTATATATAATATATCTAAGAGCAATCCTATTTAACTCCATGAGATTATAACACCATTATTAATAAAACAGTAAAATTGAGTTTAATAAATACATCACATATTAAACTGATCATAGTTTTATAAATAATAAGGTTATAACCTATTTGAAAAGTATTTTTTATATATCTAATGTTTTCCTTTACGCAAACTTGCCGTCTTTGAAGTCTTCCAATTCTATCCGCGTGAGAGACGAGAACACTTTGGTGTCCAAAAAAGAGGCCAAACGTGACAAAGAAAAAGAAAAAGAAAAAGAAAAAGAAAACAATTATTATTTGCCAATTTTTCCTTACCGAAACGTCATTAAGTTGACTGCTACGCGCTCTCCAATCAAAGGAAAAGCGACTGAACCTATTCGTGGGCAGTATTTTCCACGCGCGCCAAGGTTTGAACCACAATGAAGAAGCAAACAAAACAAAACAAAAAAGAAAAAATTAGGGGTTAAAAAAAAAAAAGGAAAAAGCCGAGGTGATGAGAACAATTTTCTTTTGCTCAAAAATGTTTCGAATTGACCCGGACAAAAAGAGAGAGAATTATTTTCAATTGGATGGCAAAAAAAAAAAACCAAATTAAGAAAATGGTCTCTTTTTTTTAAATTAAAAAAGGAGCTTTTTTTAAGTACTAAAACTTTCTCAATTTTTTTTACAAAAAAGAGAAAAATGACTGTATCGAAGAGAGGAATCTAAATATGGTGACAAAAAAAAAAAACTGAAACTGTTTTGGTGTCTAAAAAGCTAATTTTTTGATGTCCAAAAAAAAAAAGGGGCCATTTCCCAAAAATTTTTCCCCCTAAAATCCTTTTTTAAAAATACCCCCTTTTCTTTGAGTACATTTTGCTCACACTTTTGAGCTATCATATTTCATTTATAAATAAAATTTAATTTCATATTACGTCAAAAATACATACTTTCAAATTCATATCTAACGCACAAAAATCCTTTAAAAATGCACAAAAATCCAAAAAGAAAATTAAAAATAGAAGTGAAAAAATAAAATAAGACGGCATCAAAAAAATAGAAAAATATATGTGTATAGAGTGAGGAAAGATTTTTAATGTTTTCAACCGTTGACATTCGTTATTTCAATGGTCGTTGATCATTGGCGTGCGATTTACCTTTTCCTCTCTCTTTCCTACTTCCCTTTCTTTAACAATGCCATTTGCCAAACAATTCTCCTATTCTCCCATCCCATGCATACACATATACATATACATACATACATACATACATACATACATATATATATATATATATAACACCTAAACACTTCCTCTTCTTCCGTAAGATTCAAAAACAGCAAAAAGCAAAAAAGAGGAAAAAAGAAAAGTTAGCAAACTTTAAACTCCTCTTCCTTAAACCCTTTCTTCTTCAAAACTATCCCAAAACAAACACATTACTCTTCTTCTTCTTGTATTACAATGGCTTCTTCTAAACCTGCATTCAAAACCTTATTTCTCATCGCAATTCTTGCCGTTTCTCTGCTTTCTGGTCCTTGCTCTGCAACGGCTCGTCTAGGGAAGATAACGGCGGCGATAAAGGCGCAAACAACGGAGACCAAACCGGCGTCGTCTGAGGAGAATAACAAACTTCAACCTCAGACGGGTTTTCAGTTTAGAGGTCAGACTTTCAATTTCTTCCCAAAAGGAAACCCGGTTCCTCCTTCTGGCCCTTCAAAGAGGCACAACTCTTCTCCTCAGAATTGAGTTTCATTCTATTTTAGCCCACTAGTACTAGACTCTACTCTCTCTCTCTCTCTCTCTCTCTCTC
Organism: Artocarpus hirsutus; assembly: GCA_946598075.1. Taxonomy (NCBI): domain Eukaryota; kingdom Viridiplantae; phylum Streptophyta; class Magnoliopsida; order Rosales; family Moraceae; genus Artocarpus; species Artocarpus hirsutus. The sequence continues at coordinate 29,298 of CAMOHE010046260.1, read as the reverse complement.
TCTATATATATATATATATATATGTTGGATCTTTATGTAGTTTTTTCTTTTTTTGTTTTGTTTTGTTAGAATTTGTATTGGGTTATATACAGAGTTTTGTTTTTGGTCTTTTCTGTAATTTTCTTCTTCTTTTCTGGGAATCAGATGTAAAGCCTGACGGGATCAGATCATAAGGAGATGATCTTTTTCTGGGCTTAGTTGATTTTTGGTTACACTGTATAGAATAACAATGTCTATTTTGTTATTGTATTCAATTCAATATGAGAGGAAAAAAAATTGTTGTAATGCTTTGAGAATTTTTATAATTTTTTTATTAGTTTCCGTTCATATATATATTACCATCTGAGCTATTTCAATTATGTTCTGTTTTTGAGTTCTAAGTTGAACAATGGACATTCCTCTGTGCAAGAACTTTTCTGGGATTTTATTAAGATACCAGAAAGCTTTGGATCAATTAAAGTGTCCATTTCTCAAATTTTGACTTTGTGGGAAATATCTATTATATTATTTTTCATTTTCATTTTCCAGATTCTAAAAAATGGTACCAAATTTTACTTTAGTTGGCTCCTCTGTAGACCAGAGTTTGGTAAATTGGCCCACTCTCTGCATATCCACTTCACATGTATGGCTTCTTCTTCTTCACCAAACGGGATTTTTTATTTTTATTTTTATTTTTATTTTTATTTTCATTAGTTATTTATTTGTTTGTTTCTACGTTCTCTTCTTAAGATTTAGTTATAGGCTTTAAAAGATCTAATTAAAGTGAAGAGACCGCACCATCAATAAGATCATAATGGTCAGTATAAATTTGGTTAAACTGCCTTATCTTATGATCAGACCTTCATTTAAAAATAAAATAAAACAAAGTTGTTGTAGAAACGTTACAATGGAAGCCCAATTTATGATGGGATTGGAGCAAGTTGAATTTGGAGAATATAAATATAATTTGAGAGAATTTCGTGGCTTCCATCACCAATATGACTTGAAACCAATGCGTCTAAAAGTCTGAAAATTCAATCCTTAAATGTCAAACTATCTCATTCATGAATTTTTGGTCTTCTGCTTTCATCTGCTTCTGATGCCAATTTTAAGAATATTATTTAAAAGCAATATATTTCAAAGCAATATTGTTTTTATAGTGGGGTAGGTAAACTAGATGAGTATAATATTGGGGGCTACCATCTTCAAAATTGCGTAACGATTTGATGTAAATATGGGAAAAGTGAGATAAGATAATTATGCATGCCTAAAAAATGCTACGTACGTGGTTTTGCACTTATTATGGGATTGCAATTGACTTTGTGAATTAAAAAAATAGGTTATATGAGCCCTCATTTTGGAGTCTTGTTCCCATTTTTTTGTTTCATCAACTATCATTCTATTACTTGTTTACATTTTAACAATTATAAGAACTAAACACTAAAAGGACTGCAATAATTAAGTGAGGCGTGAAAATTCAATTGGAGCGAAGACTCCAATTAGACAATAGATTTTGATTCTTACCTCTTACTTTTGATTGTGAATCCCAACTCCCACCCAGTTTGCAAGGAATTGGAAGGTAATCAAAGCAAAGGAAAAGCTAGAAAAGGCCCCCAATTGTGGCAAGTCATTTGCTAGTGAGGAACACCAGAAGACAATGCAAAAAGCCTTGTAGTGATTTTGGGCAACACACTTTTCATTTTGATGTAAAATTAATTGTTCAAATACGTATAAAATTCCCAGCAAACATCAAATATCATTTAAGGCTATCATAACATTGTGAGGCTTATCTAAATACCTAATACCGCTCCCAGGTTTAACCCCCCCACCTCCCCAATGTTAGAGAATTTGAGTGTTTAGAGAGAACGGTAGCTATGAACTTTTAGAAAATAAACGAGTATTTGAGGCTTGTAATGAATATTTTCCTTAAAGTTTTATTTGCTCTCATTTATTCAAGTTTATTAAGGAGTTTGTCGTCTTTCCTTGAAGTTTTTATTTGTCCTAACTTATTCAAGTTTATTAAAGAGTTTAACGTTAAATTACCCTTAAGATACAATACATACTTGAATACAAGATCTAACAAAATATAATATCTGTAGATTTTTTGGAGTATATATAAATATAGAGGTGCCATTTCATTAATGGAGGTGACCGATTCAATCCATACAACTCTTTACATAAATGTATCTCTTTATTTGCAAATATATCTATTCATATATCAACACAACTATTGCAACATATATACTAATAGGTGTTTAGGTTTTATAAAAACATACAACCAATGAATATACTGGTTCGGAACAACTTAAAAAACACGTCTTTTTAACATGCAACAGCTTGGATGGGAGCTGTGGTGCTAGGTGTGCCCAGAGGGCAGCGCTGCAGGCATCAACGCTCCAAGCTGATATAAAATACATTAAAAATGTGTTTTTTAACTCATTCTAATGTGATATTTGATCTCAAACATTTTAAAGAGACATATTATAATCTCTCTGACACTAAGATCTCCTGCCCGTCTACGAAGGAGAAACTATTTAAAAGTCATATAAAACCAATACATCGAAATTCATTGCCCATGGATAAAGAAAAACTGTTTCAACATCAAAAACAACAAAAACTAAAGCAAACATATAATAACAGATTCGAAATTGTAACCAAGCATCCCCCATTGGTTCTATTCCCGATTCATAACTAGAAAGTTTTTCTGATCCTTTGCTAATAGGGGCTAAAACTCCAGAAATTATAAATGCAAAAATAGGAATAACGGTTTAGAAGTCCGAGAGAAACAGAAATTATGTTTTGAAATTCAAGAAATACATCATTAACATAATGCCCAATAATTTGTGAAGAAACTTTTCTAATTTTAGCTCGAAGCATGTACTAATTCTATCCCACAGCCGTGTTTGGTAGTTATGGCTTGTCATTTTTTGAAGTTTCAACAACATGGTGAGACATCTCTATCTCGTTTGCTGGTGTCGTTCTCTGTAGCTCTATTTTGCAGATGTTACGATTGGGTGTAATAATGATCAAAATTGACAAAGCCTGCGCCGATATTATCTGTGTCCAGAGTCTGCCAAGATTCACGTTTTCGGCCTGATAGGCCCTGAATATTTTCGTTTGTTGAAATGGACAAGTAACAGATTGATAATTAATAAGGCCCAGATATCAAATGAACATTGCCAGGATTCCTATACTACTTCTGGAGAGTTCTATCATTGGTACGTTAGTTGTCCAACTTTGACTAATTCAATCTTTCAAGTCAAATTATGGACTCATTCATTAATCATACGTGGAAGTGAATAAGTAGGAGCGTTGTACTTATTTTGGTAAAGTAAAAAAGATAATTCATCATCTTATTTTGTCGTTTTAAGGCTCTTTTTTTTTTTCTTCAATAAAAGCAGAAAAAAAATATCTACCAATAAATATTTATCTTTTAGCTTTTATATTTGTAAAAATAAAAAAATAATTTTAATAAAATTTAACAATTTCAAAATATGCATCACTAATAAAAATTTCCGCAAGAAAAGTTTCCGTATGTTTTTAAATCCTCTATGCTTATTAAACTTCGTCGAATTTACAAATTGTTCAATTTCAAATGTGTAAGCTATTGCTTGAAGAATTAATTTTTAATCCTGTGAAAAAGAAGTCACTAAGTTTATTAATGTTTTTTGAACTCTGGATCACATATCAACTTGCCTTTTGATTTTTTTTTAGTGGTTATTATAGCATTTGAAACTAGATAAAACATTCTGAATAGCTCTTCTGCCTACTTTAGTCCATAAAATTAGTAGAATAACTGATCTTACACTATCCAGAGACTAAACCCTACGATATGCCCTCCCCTCCTCCCACTGCAATTCCCCCACCCTTTTCTCCCCACTACGATCAAACTCGCCTATGGCTGGTTTAGAAAATTATTTTATTGTTTCATGATTCTTTTTTCTAAGAATTGCTTTGCTGTAATAATTTTTCTTTCTATTGTTTAATAAGGCTTAGAAGTAAAAATTCAAACCTATCTTAAGTGTCGTTTTACCAACTCACTATTCATTAATTCATCTGAAACGCATACCACGTTAACAATTTCGTTAGTTTCATAGATAGATGTGAAAGGAAAAGACGCTTTCGACACTAATATATAGTTTAGAGAATAAAATGAGTACTTAATAAATTAGGAATAAATTGACATGAGCGAAAGATATTTATAAAATTGATCATGATTAAGATATTAAAATAAAGAAATCAAAAAAAGATTTTAATAGAAATTTCAAATTACCGTACTAAATCACTTTCTTTCTGATGATGATATGTCCCCAGTTTTTATGCAAATTCCACATTTCAAGGATTTCATATCTTGAAAATAAATTCCAAGGGTTGTTAACCGGTTTCTATTCTTTAATACCAAATGCTGGAATAAGTGATAGATTGCCCGGCGCCAAACGCATGCTCCTGGGAATTAGGATTTGATTACAAATTTTCTACTCACGTGGGGAATGTTGTACGGCTTGTTTGTAAGGAAAGAAGATTAGAGTTCACATTCGACATTGATTGTGAGCATAATCATGGGATTTAGAGGGGAAAAAAGGAATAGTAAATTGTTATTCACTCTCTTTAAAAATTTCTACCGAGCTTTTATGGAAAAAAAAAAAAAAACATTTTGGACGTTTTGGAAGAACTGTTATTTTAGTTGTTGGATTAACTTTTTTAACAGTCTGATTTGTTACTATTTACGTTAAAAATTTACAGCACTCAAAGCAAAATTATTTTCAGTCAAAGATCAGACTATTGAAAAGATACTTCAACGATTAAAATAACAGGACCTACTAATAGAATTAAAATACACTTCCTACCATGAAGTTTGCCAATTTCTACTTGTCAAACATAGCCATGAAATTGTGTAGAATGTTTGAGAACTAAGTTTGAACTTAAATATAGTATCATATAAGGGCTTTACATTATAACATATTTTTACTTTACACCGAAACATGTAGAACTTGTTCCCAAACTCTTGTGTTCTTTGTTTCTCATGTGCCTTCTCTACAATCCACGCATTCGAAGGTCCAATTATCAAAGTTCTTAGGCTACAATCCATAAGCCTACTTTGCTCAAAGTTAACTCTGATTCTTATTAAAAGAATTTTCGACTTGGATTTAAGCTGAAAATTTTGCCCTTTTTGATGGGAAGAAATAGATTTTCCACTAAAAATTCAGTTTAATCTCAACTTGGAATGATTACATGGATTGAGAATCCGTCAAAGTCCAAGAATTCATAGATCAATAAAGAAAAAAGAATTAACGAATCATTACTTTTGTTGCTTATTTCTTTGATTGAGCTTGCATTTGGTTACGCGGTATTTGTTTTTCTTTGCTTTTTTTCTTTAAATTAAGGGGGATTAAATATAATTTTTGAGTCTTTGACTATGAGAAGGTTAAAATTATTATCCTTATTATAATCACCGCATACACGAGCTTAGTCAAATAATAAATGTTGTTTTTCAACTTTGTAGATTAATGTTAAAAAAAGGAATCCTATACATGATATTCTTTGTTTTCACATACGCTTGATGTGCATTGCACGGAAACCCATGCAAATCTCAAAGCAGAAAAGATTTTTTTTTCTTTTTTTCTTTTTTCACTTTCTTAACTAACCAATGGTATCTCCTCAAAAAAAAAAAAAGAAAAACCAATGGTAGCTAGCTAATTAATAGAGAAACACTTTTTTTTTTTTCCAATAAAGTAAATGATCAAATCTACCAGCATATAAGTTGCTTTTTAATGTTATTAACTAATTACACGTGTGCATGGGACCAGAAGGATCATGCCCCACAATTTAACAATAATATATATGTAATGCGTTGAATTCCACATTTAAAAACATCCCATTGAAAATGTGCTTAATTTTCTTAGTGGCTGGTCTTATTATTTGTAAAATTTTGAAAAATTTCCAACTACCAAAAAAAAAAAAAAATCTTAGGGAGAAAAAAGAAAGAGTCTCTGCAACTATCTACTTCAAAAATTTTCAAAAACTTGCTATTTCCCGTATTTTCCCCACATAAATCCCATGGAGCTTACAGGTTATTATATCTGTGAAAAATGCTTCCTAATCAAGGAGGATGGAATTCAATTAAAGGACAGTCATGAATTGTAGTTTATGCATCAAAAATTGTGTCTGCTTTAGAGCATATTATATTGTGGAGTAAAATTTCATCCAACATCTAAACAACATTCTTAAACTAATAATTCGGAAAAACAAGTGATTTAGCCAAGAAAATTGGATAAACACTCAAATAAACAAATAGCCTCAAGAAACTAAAAGGATAGCAATAAGAACAAATATTACACAAATCTCAAGCCTATGTCTTATAAATAAATAAGGTGTTTGAGAGTTCAAAACTTTGGTTTAAATCAATTTTGATTAAAATTAATGTAGCATGTAAGAGCTTTACACTGTAGCAACCAAAAGTTTTGATTGAAACTAAGAACGCTGAACAACCTAAGAGTGTATAACATTTCTTCTCAATTTGAGAGATTTCGTTGTATATTTGAGATTGAGGAAGTTTGATTCTCCCATAAATATGAAAGTTACTTATCTCCTTAATACAATGAGTCTGTCAATTTACATTCTAACAGTGTAAGTACTCCTTGAAGTTATCACACATTAACTCCAGACATTAATAGAGTGCGTGGGAAATATGGTTATAACTAAAACTTTTGAACTAAAAATTGTAGCATATAAGAGCTTATATTGTAGCTCACTTTTTGTTTACCCTAATCATTGTAACATATGAGAGCTTTACACTACAGCGTCACTAAACACCCTTATTTTAGACCCTTAAAGGGCTTGTTTGGCACATCGTATTATATTATATTACATTTTTTTTATATACAATACAATACAATGTAATACAATATAATATAATACAATACAATACAATACGTGTGCCAAACATGCCCTTAAGACACTTTGTGACCTTTAATCTCTCTTAGGTTGAACATAGGTACTGTCTGGATGTTTGGGGTGCTTGGTTGCTCCGATTTCTCCAAGTGTTTTGGGTGTTTGGATGCTCCAATGCCCGATCTATCAGTATCTTGATGCTCCACAAGCCATGTAACAAAAATGCCATGCCATAAATACGTTTTTATTATTATTGTAAAATATCCCATCCAACACTGTTCTAAGGTGCATTTCCTTTGTACTTGGTTCCATCCATGTGCCAAATTAAAATAGTGTCCAAGTTTGTATCTCCCATTCTTGCATAAATTAGACAATAAAAGTTGTGAGAGTAGGTTTCCTAGACCCTTGTTTTTACTGGTTTCTAGGATTTTGCACTTCCATGCACATTGGGATTAGTCTAATGGTTTCATAATGATTGTCCATATGTTTTAGAACTTTATGGTCCATAGCCGTTTGGAGTTGGATTTGGATTTGTTCAAGAGATGTTTGGTAAATTAGAGAAACACCATTGTCGAGAAGTGGTATTCTTAGAAATATGGTAATCTAACATACGACCATGTACCAAAAAGATAAAAATAAAAGATAAACTTAGTTTGCGCATAAACATAATATAAATAAATAAAAGACCCTAAAAGTGACGTTTATCTAATTATCGGAGATGTTATCATGTGAGAGACCATAGAAAATTATGCTCGTTCTTAAACACCACAAATTTTCTGTCTCTTTTTTTTCCGCATTGGAAGGAACACCTTTTTTTTAAAAATAAAAAGTTAACAAAACAAAAGATAAGAGATGAATTATGACGCACAATATTCACTAATTTTATTGATATCAAATATCAATACATGGTCAATGGAACAAACGACATCAAACGAAAATGCATTGTCGTTTTCTTGTGTTGCATAGAACTGCATAAGTTTAAAAAGGGAGTTGCTTCTGTTGTTTATACATGAAGACACAATTAGCTTAAACTACAAGCTGTTTTTAATTTTAGGGAAAAAAAAATCTGAAACTAACGCTATGTAGAAAGGAAGCAAATTGACATGGCGATTGCTTCAAAGAAAACGACATATAGTTTTAGTCATAGAAATGTCGTTTACACGAAACAAAGAATGCATCACGTAAATGCGGGAAAATTAACGTGTCAGTCATTATTTAAACGCATGTCGTTATATCTAAAACAAGGCCCAGAGATTTATGGTTTATATATATAGAGAGAGAGAAAGAGACATTGCCGGGAAATGAGACGGTGCCTGTGACGGCAAATCTCCTTGGGAGCGGGCTGCTTTGCCAATGAGTGAGACTTAGGTTTTTTTTTTTTAATCTTTCTTTTTTCTTCTGTTTGAAAATTGTTGAAGTTCTAAGAATTTATGTTCAGTAATATAGCTCATCATAACTTAAATAGCATTTAATATATTATAACAATGGCGGTCTTAAAACTAAGGGGTAACTAAAAATTAGGAAGAATTTGAAAAAGAGGCCAAAAAAAATTTTCACTTAGAAAAATGACCTCTTTTTTTTTTGCACCAAAAAACATGCTTTTTTTAGCAGAAAAACTGTCCCAGTTTTTTGCAAAAAAATAAAGAAAAAAACTATAGCAAGGTAAGGAACCTAAATAGGATAAAAAAAAAAATAGAGCCGTTTTCATGCCAAAAAGCTTGTTTTTTTGTGCCAAAAAAAGACAAAAAAAAAAAAAAAAAAGAAGTCATTGACCAAAAATTTTTTTTTCAAAAAGTCATTTTTAAAAATATCCCCTAAAAATTATTTTGGATCAGCTCTTTTTCTCATTTTCTCTCGGTCTCCTAGGGTTTTTTCTTTAAAGTCCAGTGCTCCTGCCCCTTCTCCTCCTCAGGGCTGATGCTTAGTGCTGCCCTTGAGTGGTCGCCGATCTTTGGCAGAGTGGGGGTGGGCTGTTTTTCAGCTCCATTTGAAATGGGGCAAAACGACAAAGATTTGGCAATCTGGGGACAAGTCGGGAGGGAAGGCAGAGATCTGTGTTGGCAACCCCCAACCAACCACGCCGAGGTTGGAAAGTTTGACGGCCATGGCGGTTGGGACAAGGGAGGAGGAGGAGGGAAGGCATGGATTTGTGAATCTTGTGGTTTTCTATGGCGTGCACAGAGGAGGAGGGTGGGTTGGCTTGGATTCGAGGGCTGGGAGAGGAGACGATGCCAAGGTGGGGGAGGCTCTTCCTGGAAGGGGGTGTTTTTAGTAGAGGGGAGACGAGCCTTTTAGCCCAAGCAGAGGAGGGAGGCGTCGGCCACCAACAATGGACAGGTTTCCATAGGCAGCCACCTATATGACACCAAGTTTTCAGTTGTTTCTTGGGTGTTTTTTTTTTTTTTTTTTTTTTTTTGTGAAATAAGACCGGTGGATTTTTTACCGTTGTTTTTAGTTATAATAATAAAGATGGCCTCTTCATCTTTCGACTTTAGTTGTTTTTCGCTGGATATTAGTCTATGCGGATTATTTGGTGGCCTTTGTGCTACATGTTATGCCATCCTAATTGACTAGACGTCTCCATTGATTATAGAGATCTTGTCAAAATGGGCCTTATATGTGCTCTATTATTAGTATATCGAGGAAGTTTCCTATCATCGGGTCTCGATATAAGTTTTTCTCCTCGAATTTCACCAAATTTTACTGATGGAATCGGTTAAGAATGAGGGTATTATCTCATGTAATTTGGGGTCATTTGTACTAATGTTTTTAGATTAATGAAATATCTTTCCTATATAAAAAAAGAATGGCAGTCTTTAGTATTTTAAAAAAATTTAATCCATTTATGAGTATTTTTAACTGATTTTACAAGTACGAAGGATGTTTTATGCTATTGAGATGAGGACAAAGATGGTATTTTAGTTAAATATAAAGAGTGATTTGAGTAATTCCTCGTTCAAAATATTATTAAAGATAGCTTTGGCGTTTTTAAAACATTTGATTAGTCAAATATGGGATAAAGAATTATTTTTAGACATTTTTAAAAATGTGAGGCCTAAATGTGATATTTTTAAGAAACACAAGGATAAACATGGCATATGCCACTTTGGAAATAGAGAATCAAAGATGAACACAAACATCATGTCGTTGATGGTCTTGCAACGACATGTCACTTTATGAGTCATAGGTTGCCACTAAAATGAGATGTCGTTTTCTGTTCAAAGTTAAACGACAAGTAGTTTGTTTATTATTAATGACAGGACTTTTTTTCCTCGATGAAGAAAGGTTTTTCATCGCTTACTAGACCTTTTTTTTGGGACAAATCCTGTTTTATTTATTTATTTATTGTATGTTATTTTTGAAGCGACATATGGTGGGTTGTTTTTAAGTAACTTCCATGTCTGTATAGGAGAACGACATGTCTCTAGAAGATAGTAAAGGATGTTGATATAAACAATAAATGCTAACAACAATAAACACAAAAATCGCCAAAAAAAATCAATACATGATAAATGACTGATAAAAATTGAGAATCATAGGAAATAAATAACATATGTTGGTAACTAAGAATAACATAATTTAAAAAACTAAGAATAATAACAAATATAAAAAGGTGAAATGGATAAAAAAAAATTTAAATTTATTGATCAAGTGGACATAGATGAGGTCAGTATAATACTCCTAGTCTAACTTCCCTTATTAATTTATAATTCCTACCGAAAGAAATAATAATAATAATCATAATAAGAGGGTTAGAGTCAAAGAAAGAGAGAAAATTCAATTTTCAGGAAAGATGAGAAAGCTGATAAAAGAAATTACCATGTATATATCCACGAGAGTTCATAAAAATATTTAAAAAAGTTGAACCGATTCCCTGTGTTATGTGGTTTATGAGTTATGCCTAACTAATATATTAAATACACATCGGGTGACACTTTCAATTTCAATATTAATAATTGAAAGATATTTTTTTTTAGAAAAAAAATATAATAGAAATTAAATCAAGCGCAGCATGAAAGAATACCAAGAATTCAAGACACAGCATGACTTTAAAAGTTATTGTCGTTTTATAAGCGTGCCAATTTCTTTCACTGCTGTTGTCGTTAATGAGTTTTGATGTTGTTGTGATTTTACCGTCGTTTGTCTTGAGTCTATGATAGCAGTACGACAGTACCACTATCGTTTTGATTAGGGCCAGCAATTTAGACACGACACGATGACACGATACGAAAACGACACGAGATAAACAGGTTTGGACCGCACGTTTATTAATTGTGCCATAAATGGGTTGGCACGAATAATACGAAAATAAATGGGCTGGATTCGTGCTAACACGCTAAACACACCTTAACACGTTTAATTAAACGGGCTGTAAATGTGTTCACACGACATGACACGACCCGCCCGTTTATAACATATTTAAACTTAAAAATAAAAATATTTGAAATATTTACAGTAGATTAGTATTAATTAGATATTGTGTTTTTGTTAATTTTCTTTATTGGCTTTTTTTTTAAAAAAATTTAATTTTTTTTTAATTTTTTTAATTTTTTAATATTTAGTTAATTGGGTCATAAACGTGTCATATGCGTGTTGTTATCGTGTCAGCCCGTCACGGTACGTTTAATAATCGTGTTAATCGTGTCGTGCCATGTTATGCGTGCCATAGGCGTGTCATGTTCGTGTTGGCATTTCTGGCAAGTTTATTAATCGTGTCGTGTTCGTGTTTGTGTTCGGGCTAAACGTGCCGTGCTGTAAACGTGTCGATACGAACACGATACGAACACGATTATTGCCACCCCTAGTTTTAATGTGGTTCTTAATGCTATTAGAGCTGGCAATTTGGATCATGACACGATGACACAACTCGAAACCCACACGGAATTACAAGGTTTGTGTTTTTTATAAATAAGTTTGGGTCAAAACGGGTCAACCCACCAGACACAACTAAATAATAGGTCATAAAGGGTTATCTACAAACTCGAAATTGACCTGCAATAATCTGTTTATTAAATAGATCATAAATAAGTCAACACGAAGACAATATATTATCAACCCATTTACAACCTAGATGTGTGTATATATATATGTATATAATTTTAATCGATTATTTTTTAATTGATGTTTCCATATGGGTTTAATTATTTATTTATTTATTATTTAATTTTTTAGCTAAAATTTCCTAGATAGGGTTTCCTCTCATTAGACATTAGTCTTCACTTTTCACATTTAGTTCTGTAGAAGCCGCTTCCTACCCTTTACTTGTTCAGGGTTTTCACGTTGCTCTCCGACTCTCCCTTTACTTGTTTATGATATGTTATTCTAATGTTTATAGTTAGTTCCTTATTTTTGGTTCTAAATTTTTGAATATTTTATGTAGAATGGAAATCGATCTTGATTCCATTTAATCCCAAAGGTGTTGATGTCGAAGTTGCGGAGATTGATGGGGCGAGCCTTAATAATGAGGGCGAACAACATGCCGTGAAAAGGAAAAAGTGCTGACTTCAAATGTCTGGAGGTTTTTCAAGTTTCTTCCTTTAGGTGAGGACAAAAAACAAAGGTCTAAGTGCTTAAGGAGTGGGACGGTGTACATGGCAGACAACAAAGACGAGACCGGAAATATGAAGCGCCGCCTTGAGACTTGTTTGAAAACTACCCACAAGGACGTGGGCAAAATGTTTCTGGCTCAAGAAGCTGGTGCAGTGGCACTTGGAGGAAGTAAATTTATGGAGATGATTGCTATGAATTTATCCATGTGAAGAACAAGTTGTTTTGCCTGTTTGAGGAGTACATGGAAAAGAAATCCTTTGAGACATCAACTCCAGCTTGCCAAAACATTCATGTTGGTGCTACACACGGTGGAAGGAACCTAGAAATGTTCGGTGTTGTGGATACAATATTCAAGGTAATCTCTCAAGTTTTATCTCTATGTAACGTTGATTAATGTAATAAAAATTAATAGTATGTCTTTATTATATATGTTAATTAATTGTATGTTTTTATTATGTTTTTGATGTACGCATTTGATGAGATGTCTACTTTTGAGTTTAATGCTTCTACAGAATAACAGTTGGAACTTTATTTGGATGAGCCAAAATTAAATAGGAGTGTGAATTTGGATGCCCTTCAGCATTGGAAATCAAATCGGTTTCGATATCCAGAACTAGCTACCATGGCTGCTGATGTATTGGCTACTGTTGCTTCAGAAGCTACTTTTAGTGTTGGAAGTAGAGTGCTTAATTCATTTCGTAGCTCACTTAAACCCAACACCGTTGAGCACTCATCTGCACTAGAGATTGTTCATATGGTGACAAAGTTTATGGCTTTATACCACTTATGTTGTTTTAGGTTTCTAATTTGATTTGAACTAATCTATAATTTTTATGTAGATTTGAATGAAGAAGTGGAGGCTCTAACTCAAGATGTCTTTAACTTTAGCTTGAAAGATGATGAGCCTTTCTTTCAAGGATCAACTTCTGCCGTTGGAGGAGAAGCTTCACCAACTGTTACACCAAGCTTCCCTGCCCCTGTTGATGCTGCTGTTGCAAATGTCACCAAATGTGATAAGAAATTTTAGTTCTCTTTTTTTGAAGAATTAGTACTGTTTGTTGTTTTCTAGTTTATGGTTTTATGGTTATGTTGTGGAATTGGCTTTTTGAGGTTTTTAGACTATATGATGGTTATCAGTGGCTGTGATTTTGTGAATTGTATGATGGGTGGCTTATTTTGTAGACTTTGTGATTGCCAACCCAAGCATGCCACTATTAGTTTGCTACTTATTATTGGTATTTGCTACTTTAATATTTTAGGTGTTTAGGGATACTTTAGACATTTAGTGTTGTTAATTTCTTATACTTTTTAGTGTTTTTATTTTTTATTTTTAGCTTTAAATACCGGATTTTTATAGGTATACTTAACGGGTTGCAAGTGGGTTACAATCCTTAATAACCCATGGATCAAGGGTTAATATGACACTATAATAATCTGTTTAGTAAATGGTTTATGTGTATCGTGTCTGTATTGACTCTTTATTAAAGAGGTCCTGTTTGGTTTTCTTCTCTCGACACGAATATTAAATGGGTCGTGTTCGTGTCAAGAGTCATGGGTTCACCGAGGGTCATAACACGATACGAACGGAACCCGTCCTCACGAATTGCCAGCCCTAACGCTGATATTGATTCACGTATGATTATCGTTTTAGTTGATGTAGTTAATGCTATGATATGATATTCTTTTGATGTCGTTTCTATAGTTGTTAGCATGAGGAGACGTGCTAAGGCACGTCCCTTTTTTATCTTGGATTTTCTTAAAAAAGATTGCACTTAAATTTATTAGATATGATTTAATATTTTACTATTATTAATTACTTTTTCTTATTTAATAGTTTTAAGCATCCATATTTTGTAATAAAAATATTGACGGATCTACATAATCACAATTACAACTTAAAAGAACTAATTATAGTAAAAAATATCTGATATATGTACAATTTTTCATTTTTGTTCTTTATTTTTTTTTTATGTTCCCTAAGAAAAAGTATTTCTTTTCTGAGTGAACCCATTTTAAAAAATGCTATATTTCCTTTTATAAAAATCATTCTTTTTTATACTTTTTACTTACAGATTTCTTTATTTCCAATTCCAGTTTTTATATTAAGTACTTTCTAATATCAACAGAGAAGTGAAATGCAACTTTTTAACCAACTAGCAATGAGCCCGTACCCCGCGCGTGTATTTTTTGTATGTTTTCAATACAAAGGTTTAAAAGTTCTTGCAAAAGTTTTTTATACAAAAATCTATAGGGTAGAAAATGCAAATAAAAAAGAGAGAGGACGAAAAAAAGAAGAAAAAAAAGAGGATAAAAAAAGATGAAAAAGAATAAAAGAAAATAAAACCAAAAGAGAGAAGAAAAATGAAGCAAAAAAAGTTGAAAAGTTGAAAATCAAAAATTTCATAGGAGGACACATATCGGCTAATGGGAATTACCTGTTAGCTCTTTTAAAATAGTATAGATACACATATTAGTTAAAAAAATTATCTTATCAATTGAAAGGTAATATTTACAAAATGGAGGTTCTTAAAAGATATATAAAAATTAAATTGTGGAGAAATTGAATACAAATTAATAAATAAGGTGCTGGATAATTAAAAGCCATGTGTACTAAACATTAAAACCATTAGATCTAAATCAAGTGAAAAAGAAAACAAGTTTTAACCATTAGATTGATTTAATGGAAGGTTGAAAGAAGAAAAGTTATCCCCTCTTCTATATATTTTAAGGATAAAGATAAGGATATTGTTGGTTCCGAAGTTAATGTGGTTCCAAGTAGTTATTGTTCCTTTATCTTGTTGCTGTCGTTTGGATTCCGTTATCTTAAAATTATCTCAATTTGATATGGTTTTGTTGCTTCTCGTTTTGAGTTCTCATTATACAGTTGAAGTCGTTTAATTAGTTGTCGTGCTTCAAGCTTGACTTTGACTTGGAATGTTGTTGTCACTCCATTAGAGTATTGTCGTTTCAAAATGGTTGTTTGACGTTAGTTTGTGATGTGATTGTCATTATACAGTTGATGTCGTTTTTTAATTGCCGTGTTTCAAGGTTGTCTTTGCCTTGAGATGTTGCCGTCACTCCATTAGAGCGTTGACGTCTCAGAAGGGTTGTTGGGCGTTAATTTATGATGTGATTTCATTATGCAGTTGAAGTCGTTTGTTTAGTTGTCGTGTTTCAAGACTTTGACTTGAAATGTTGTTGTCACTCTATTAAAGCAGTGCCGTTTCAAAATGGTCGTTAGACGTTAGTTTATGATGTGATTGTTCTTGTATCGTTTGTTTACCTAGTCGTGTTTCAGGAGAGACTTTGCCTTGAAATGTTGTTGTCACTCTATTGGGGTATTGTCGTTTCCAAATGGTTGTTTTGCGTTTTTTGTTTTGTGTAATCTTATTGTGCGCTGGTTGTTTTTAGTTTATCGTCGATTTAGTGTCCTTGTCTGGATGCGGTTTTTTTATTGATTCTTAACTTCTTATAAAAGTGAATATTTGGTATCCTATTTTTTTAGTGTATTTGAAAACTATGTTACAACTGGTAATTAAAACTTAAAAATCATAATATGTGAAAACTTTATATTGTAGTAAACTTTTACTTTTTTACTATAGCATATAAAAGCTTTATACTGTAGCTGTCACAACCCGCCTTTTCGGGCTGTGATTAAACTTTTCCTTTCATACTTAGGGGCAAAAATTTAAGAATTTTTTTTTTGAAACTGAAATAAATACTTTACTTTACAATAAATTTGGTAACTCCCAAAATACTTTCTCTCACTTATTTTTTTACATAAACATTCTTACTTTTACAATATTTTCCCGTTCAAACATTCCTTTTCAAAATAACTTATAATATGCACAGCAAAAACATTCAGTAGCGGACTCTATACCCAATCTGCACCCATCATCCGTCCACCAGCTCATCGTTACAATTTATTCTGACCTTATCGTCGGAATACCTACAGCATGATTATGAACTTTTCTTATCTTGATCATTTCTTATCTTTCATTAGGGCCCAAGTGTTCGTACCATTGTGCAATATCATTTAGATCTACGTAACACCTGACCATATTTTATCCTTTTAAACTCTCCTTACTTCGGGAGGCTGTACGATACTTTTCTTAACTTCTGGTGACATATTTACCAGTTCATTTAATATGGTTATCATACCAGGCATGAAATGATAATCACATGTTATCCATGATATATGAGTTCGTATGCATAACGCAGTACACACAAGTACCTACTTCGTATACATACACACATTTATTATTGTATACACTGATACACCATATCTTGTACATAACAATACGCAACATGTTATCTATTTAGGTATTCTAATCGCATACACACAGGCATCGATTCTATACCTCTTAGATATTCATTCCATAACAACATACAAGTTTGCATCGTAATATATACCCTAATATGTATATTCACGCATTCTACACCTACCATTTCATACTGTAGGTGGGAAGGGTACTTACTTGCTTTCAAGCACTGCAAAAATCAACTTCGATCTTCGGTCTCCTAGACTCCTAGGATCCTGTTGGCCTATTATGAAACTTATTAGCCAATTTCAATACGTTTCGTCACAAAAAGTTCATTACTTAATCATTCGAGTTGTATAACTATACACAACTCTGTAGATATTGATTTTCTTATTTCTTTCAATTCTACCCTATCGTTACTTACGAAGGGCAAAAATCTTTCTAATCACTTTCTTTTCCTATCTGTGGCCTTATTAGAGCTACTCGGGTTATTTAGGCAAAAAATGACGATTTTGCCCTCTGTACCTTATTGATCGATCCGAGCTCGATTCCGTTCTTTTAACAAAAACAGCCACACATTAACTTCAAAATAATGTCCTAGTGGCTCAAAACCCTTTATTTCACACTTAAGCCCCTTTTTTATAAAACTTTACGGTTTTGCCCCTAAACCGAAAATTGTGACAATTTTGTCCCTGGGGCCAAAATTTTCTCTTTACATCAAAAATTTCTATTTTTCATAAGAAACATTTTTGCTTGAAGTACCATACCTCAAATCATTTTGAAAAATAACGTTTTTGCTATTTTACCATATTTTCATTTTTAATAAATTCTTGAAAATTCAAAAATTCACAAACGGTTGAGTTTTTTGACGAACAGTTTGCGATGTCTAATAGTTTCATTGAGATCTACAACTTTTGTGTTTTAACTTTTTCAAAAATCTCACTTTACAGGAGTGTTTTCGACTGTTTTCCATTTCTGCCGAGAAAGAAAATTTTCTTTCAATTTAGTCCCTTGGACGTTTTTGTCAAATTCTTTTTCAAAATTTCAAATCTACGCCTGCAGAGTCTATTCCATGCCTTACTCAGGTCATTTTCATGCTCAAACCTCATTTTTACACAATTTAGTCTTAAAATTGCAAAAATATACTTTTATGCAAAAACTATCATTTTGCTCCATAACCCAAAAATTTCATCATCTCACCAGGTCATTCATCATATTCACATACAATTCCATCAAGTATAAGCTCAAAAGCTCATATGGGTTTGAGAAAATAGAAATCAAACAAAAATTCAAAACTTTAAATGTCAAAACTTACCAAAATAACATCTTTTTGATTTCTAGCCTTGAAATCCCTTTTGATCTACCTTCCAAACTCCCTTTTCATGCAAAAATGACACGGGTTAATATTTCCCCTTCAACCCATGAAAAACCCTTTGAAAACTCAATAAAAAGTTTGGAATTTTACCTCTAATCTTGTAAAAATCCTTGGGATTTGCTTCTAAAATTGTTGGGGATATTTTTGCAATTTTTGAGGTTGAGAAAAATTTTCTTGAAGCTTCAACTATGGCTGCCGTGACTTGGTGGAGAAAGAAGAGTGAAAATTTTTGTGATAACATGAATTAAATGCAACCTAATCCATTTGGTGACTCATGGTCACCCATATGATTACCCCTAGGTGTCCTCACATAATTGGGCCACCTTCTAAGGCTTGGTGGCCCAATAACAAGTTAGCAAATGTCCACTTAGTTGGGCTAAAAATTTACACAGTGTAATTTTTTGTCACATAGTATTTTTCTTATACTGCTGTGGTCAACACAGTGTATTTCCTATCCTTAGACTGCATAAAAATATTTAACTTACTTTTCGTTTAATTTTGGAGGCTAATCATAACATTTTTCATATCTATGTTATCACTTAGCAGTATTCTTATACTGCTCTGGCCTCCTTTCTACCCCAAGTTAGGGTTCGGACAACCTCTGTGTCGTAGTTGCATTCTAGTCGTTCATTCGTTTATGCCACAATTTTATAATTAATTGTGATATAAAATTCATTTTATGGGTATTATTCACAAATTTTTAAGTAATTCAACTCATGAAATCTGTATTTTACCATACCCAATATTACATCACATTTGCCATAAAATATACAATCAATGCCGTTTATTCATACTTTATCACAATTTTGTACAAAAATTACAACTTTTTACAAAAAATCATATTTTTTAAAAGTAAATTTATTAATTAAACCCAATTAAATATTAGGTTTTATTAACGAAATTTTCTCGGTCATTACAGTAGCAGTTGAAATTTTTTTTGTTTATCAAATTTTTAAACAAAACTAACTGAGCTCAACATTTAATTTTAGTTATTAAGCGACCAATTTAATGATTAAATAGTTAATTTTTGACAAAAATTATTAGACATTATTTTTAAATTAAAATTACAAAAATACCGTTCAGAATAATTAATACATCAAAAAAATTAATAAAAATTTATTAAAAATCAAAACAAATAAAACAAACAACCCAAATAAAGTACAACCCAAATTAACAAACAACCCAAAAGAACTACAACCTAGATCTTCTTCTTCCTTAGATATTCTTCATCATCATATTATGAAAATAAAAAAAAATGATTTAATGAACAATAAACCAAACGTCATAAACCCAGATCATAGTAAACCCAACCATTGTTTTTTTTTTTAATTGAACCAAATAAAGTACAATATCTCTTTAAATTACCCAACAAATATCATTACAGCTAATAATGTATAAGGTGTGGCATAACGGCGAGAATTATTGGTTAGAATTATTTTTCATGTTTAAATTATAGAATTAGAAAATGAAAGAGAGGAAGAAACTTGATAGAATAAGAAGAAGTCCTTCTTCTTCTGCTTGCCACTGTTGAACTTGGCGGGCTTGGAGGAGAATGGAGGAGTCCTTTGAAGCCTGAAAAACTATCAAAGTCTCATCAGATCTTTAGAGAGAGAAAACGATAGATTGAAGAGAGAGAAATAGAAAGATCCGATAAGAAGGAAGATTAGAGGTTTACCATGACTGGATCAGAGGAAAGTTACAAGAGATAAAGAAAGAAGGCGAGAGGATGAAGAAGAAGGGGTGAGAGGTTTCATCGCCATCAATGGCGTTTGGAGAGAGAGAAAAAGGGTAGAGAGAGAGAAACAAAAAGGATTTTGCTGATTTTTTATGGCATTTAGGTGTTTTTTTAAAACAACCTTATTAAAGTGGACATATGCCCCTCACATCGGAGTAAATTTAACCTCTGTGTTTAGCAAAAATATTAAAATAAATATCTCACGTATAACATAATTTCCCTTATGCTATAATTTTAAAGGATAAGAGTTCATTATTTTTAAGTTTGACCCACTTAAAATTATAAGAATAGTCTCTCAATTACAACCCCTTGGTATAAGAAAAAGATTCCAATTATGATAATGTGAATTTTGTTTGTGTATTTTTTGGGGAAATTAAAATTGGTTTGAAATTGCAACTGAGTTTGATGAGTTTGACTGAGTTGCCTATATACCCCGTCGAGAGATCAAGCCATTTGTAATTCAAATTTCGATTTTGCAAATTTGGATTTAGAAGATTCCACAGTCAATGACTATACATGGAATCAAATGACTTTTCGAATTTGAAAAATTCCAAGGTGATAGGCCCCATATGAAATTTGAATATTTTGTTCAAGGTTTTGAGGTGAAAATCCTCTTCTAGGCTTTTGGGATATTTTGATATTACTATATATAGAACCAAAATGACTTATTTTTTTTTTTAAATTGGATTCTTTCTATTCTTGGAAATTTGAGGATTTAATTTGAATTTTTGACTGTACCTATTTTTATATTAGGTTGCCTATGTATCTATTTGTATAATCAAGTTAAACGTAGTTTAAGACATTGAATTAGGATTTGGAATATTCCCGCTATATGATCATATGAGGAATTGAACAAACATTTAGAATTTGAATTGAGATTTAAGATTTATATATTGGATTAGAGATTATGACTACGCATACTCTTTTGTAACTACATTACCTAGGATCCGCAATATAATCAAATCAGTGTAGTTATTGCTTGCTATCTTTTAAAGGTTGGACAACCTCTCTTTTGAGCCATTAATTTAGAAATTTATATTTTTGCGAAATGAAATTTTAAGTCTACTTGTCTATGTAAGTTAGACTTTATATTGCGTCTATTTGTTTTCTGCAACGATGGAAGTTGCACGTACGAGTGATAAATCATCTGGCAACCTTTGACCCTTTTTTGGCCCGCTTGTGGACAAGGCTTCGTCCCCTTTTGCGGTAGGTCTTTTGATTGAGCCCATTTGTGTTTGCTAAGTTGCTGCAAACAGAAAATTTAAGTCTTCCCCTCTTAGCTGGCTTTTGTTGAGTTCAGGTCTGTTGCCTACTTTGATATAACCTTAGGAAAGTTCCATGTTGGCATTGTAAGGCTCTATGGAGTAGCTGGGCTCTTAAGCTATTTTGCTTTTGTATGAATAAGTTAAAGTGCGAGTAGAAGGACATAATCTTGCATTAGTTGTTTCTTTCTTTACGTCTTGCATTTGAGGGGCTTTTAGACTAGAAACTGTTGGAGTTGCATGCATGGTTGGTAACGCACATAAAACAAACTCGATTTCTTTTATGCTACTTTTTGTGGTAGACATTTTCTTTTTACGCAATTCCTAGAGTGCAAGGTTAGAATTCTTCAATTTAGGTACTCATAATTATGTAGAACCCTAAAATAACTAAATCATAGTTTTATGATCACATCATGTCAGATTATCAAGAAACTAAATGAAGGATATATACCTATATTTATAAAAGCAACTATCAACTCTTGTTTGGAATTTCTATGATGATAGATGAACAGGCTATTGTCTTCTTTAATCAAATCACCTTAGTTTTTTAATGGGTTCTTTCTCTTCTTGATGGGGAGAAAAGAAAGCTTTAGAATGGTTTGATTTATTGAGGGCCATAGCTTATAATGCTTTTATATACTTTTCCACTAGAATCTCATAAAACCTAGTTGAGTCAGTATTATATATCCACTCATTAATTCCATACCTAGTTACTAGCCTCTAGGCTTTCCATAAATAGATCACTTAAAATAATTCACTATAATTAAATAACTATAATATAATTATTATATTAATACGTTGCGTACAAAATATGGGAAACTATATTGTGGGCAACTAAAATTTCCCAACAATCTCTCATTTGAGCTACATATTTTTCCTGAAACAATTATATCATAAGTTCTTTAAGCGTGCAACTTGATGCTATTTATCTTTATGCTACACTTTAGTTTCAATCTGGTTCATCTCCTGTATTAGTATGGAATCAAAGTGGCTTTCATCATATAAAATCATAACTAAACTTTTAGTGATCACCATACTAGTATATCTAATGAGATAGATCAAGTGTGGATGAGCAGCATGGAAATTACATCCAATGTGATCTCAAACATGCCTATTTCTAACTGGTCCTATCTTAGTCTTTAGTGAGATCACTCTGAAATTTTTAAACACAATGCAAAAAACCGCATATAGAAAACAAACAAATTCAAAGATAAAGCATAAACTATCAACTTTATTTTTCAGATAATCAAAACAAACACATAAATGTTTAAGTAAAATATAGAACATTCAAATTTAACTCCCACTAGACCAAAGCATCATCAAATAAACCAACATCGATATAAGCAGTGTGCTCATGAATGACCTTGGAGGATAAACCCTTGGTTAACAGATCCGCTAGTATAGAGTTTGTTCTTATATGTTCTATAGAAATCTGACCACTGTTCTCTCTCTTTAACAACCAAAAACTTGATGTCAGTATGCTTTGACTTTGTAGAGCTTCTGTTGTTGTTGGAATATAACACTGGTGATTTATTGTTGTAATATATCTTCAATGGCTTTTCAACTCCACCTACCCCTTGAGCCCAGTGACAAAGTTCTATAACCATATCCCATGATTAGATGCCTCATAACAAGCTATAAACTCTGTAGCTATGATTGAAGAAGCTATTAGTGTCTGCTTAACACTCTTATAGGAAATAGCCCCTCCAGTCAACATATAAACATAGCCCGATATGGAACACTTACTGTCTTGACATCCTACATAATCGGAGTTAGAATACCTGATGATCTCCAAATTGTTTGATTTCTGATAGATAAGTATGAAGTCTTTTGTTTTCTGCAAGTAACCATAACCCATTTGGCTGCTTTCCAATATTTCATTCTTGGATTACTCAAATATCTGCCCAATACTCCCACTATAAAAGCTATATCTAGACGTGTATAAACTTGAGCATACATTAGACTTCCTATTACCGACGCATAAGGAATCTCTTGCATCTTTTTCCTTTTAAGGTTATTGTTGGGGCATTGGCTGAGACTAAACTTGTCTCCTTTAGCTTCGGGCATATCCTTTGATGAACAATCCTTCATGCCAAATATACTTAAAACCTTTTCTATATAGCTCTTTTTTAATAACCCAAGATACTTTGAGAACGATCTCATAGTATCTATATGCCTAATTCAAAAGAGGTGGCCCTAAGATCTTTCATCTCAAAATCCTTTACTAGGAATCTCTTGGTTTCGTGCAATAAGCCTATACTGCTACTTGCTAGTAGAATATCGTTGACATACAAAATCAAGAAGATAAATTTACTCTTACTAAACTTGTGATATGCACAATCATCAATGACATTTATCTCAAAACCATATGAGATAATTACTTAATGAAACTTATGATACCATTGACGAAAAACCTGCTTGAGACTATAGAAAAATTTCTTCAACTTGCAAACCATAGACTTTGGATCTCCAAATACAAAGTTTTCTGGCTGGACTATATAAATCGTTTCATCAATATCTCCATTTAGAAATGCTATCTTAACATTCATTTGATGTACTCTAAGTCAAAATGAGCCACAAGTGCTATAATTGTCTTAAAAGAGTCTTTCGATGAAACCAATGGGAAAGTCTCTTTATTCTCTATGCTTTCCTTAATTTATACATATTTATTACCACAAGTATGTCCACTATTTGGCCAAATGATAACCTTCTTTTGGGCTAGTCACAATTCGCATAAATGACAAACACACAAACATCTTGATACTTCTAATTAAATTTATCTACATAATAGAGGTTACTTTAACAACATGTTGTTTCAATCAATTAAATTAAAAATATAAGACAAAAGAAATGTAAAGTAATGTAAATTATAATCTTTAATTGTAATTAAACTAATTGTTCTTGAAATTCCATTTTTTTTGGTGAATCTGCACCTGCCAAATCGCTGTAGGGCCTCCCCACGCATGCCACGGCACTATGATTTTTCTAATGCGCGCAATGGGCGCCACAGTGCTAGGCGAGATTTGTTTGGAGCATCGTAGTGTGCCGAACGAGCGCTGCAGTGCTTTGATCTCTACCTCACAGTAGGTCCCTTCTATCTGTAGTATCACAGCATGCCCCACAGTTGACCAGCACTACAAGAATTCTATCCACAACACTACAATGCCCTCCACAGGCATCACCTTATGATTTTCGTAGTAGTGTGCTTCACGGGTGTCGCAGCCCTACGGCTTTTTGTAGCTCTTCCAGATGAACGCCGCAGAGCTCCGTCATGATTTTGTGACATAATTCCTTGAGAAAAATAAAAAAAAAATCACTAAAAATTCTATTTTTCTTACTACAATTCAATTCCTTAATTCTCAATAGCCCACAATAACACTATGGATCAATCAAAACAAAACTTCTACAACAAAAAATCATGCAAGAATCACAATTCACATAAACAATCCAAAATTTTTCTATCCAAAAATTCCAAAATAGAGAAAGAATAGAAAATAATTTATGTGAAACAATCCTAATAATTAACATAATAATCGCTCTGATACCACTTGTTAAATTTCTTTAATTTTAGATATCCATAATTCTATAGAACTTAGAATAACCATATCACAGTCCTAGGATCATACCATACCAGATTATCAAGAAACTAAATTAAGGATACATATTTGTATCCAAAGAAGTAACTATCAACTATTGTGCGGAATTTCTATGATGATAGGTAAATGGGTTCTTGTTTTCCTCAATCAAATCACCTTAGTTTTTCAATGGATTCTTTCTCTTCTTAATGGGGAGAAGAGAAAGCTTTAGAATGATTTAATATATTGGAGACCATAACCTGTAATACCTTTATATACTTTTCTACTAACATCCTATAAAACCTAGTTGGGTCAGTATTGGATATCCACTCATTAATCTTATACCCAGTTAGTATCCTATACGCTTTCTATAAATAGATCACTTAAAACAATCCATTATAATTCAATAGCTATGATATAATTGTTACATTAATATGTTTCCCACAAAGTATGAGAAACTAAAATTTCCCAACGTGCAACCCATAGAGTTTTGCAACTCTATATTTTAAGAGGTTTACAAAACTCTATATTTTAAGAGGTTTACAAACGCTTATTTTTTGTGCGATTCGATAAAACTTGCAATCTTATCCTTTAGAGTTCTATAACTTGCAACTCTTAATAAGAGGCTAAAAATATTGCAACACTAATTTTTGTGAGATCCGATAAACTTGTAATCTTATTATTTAGAGTTCTAAGACTCTCAACTCTAATTTTTAAAAGTTCTAAGGCTTGCCTTTTTCTTTAATACTGGAATAAAAAAATTTGCTTGCGACCTAATGTGGAATGGGAAACGGATCTGACTGGAGATTGAATTTTCGTTTGTATAATAGTCTACCGAAATCGAGGAGTATGTGTAAAGCTTTCTTTATGCAAGAGTGGTAGAACTTCACAAAAATAAGAGTTATAATGAAAGGACTACAATTTTATTCTGTGTTTGGCTGACAACAGTTCCTTTTCTTATTCACTCTTCTTTCTTTCTCACGCATTCACTTGCTTCGCCTTTTCTTTTATTTTTTTTCCACCGAATCTCTCTTTTTCTTTTTTACTCTGATCGTGTATAACACTCCCTCCCCCTTACCTTTCTTTCGTTTGCAATTATCTATTGTAGACGATCTTCACCTGCCCAAGCACTAACTCTAGAGGCGTCAAAAGGGCCATGTCGTGTCGACCCAACCCTTTTGCCTTTAGGCCCATGACAGGCTTGTGCCATACCAGGCTCAACTCTTTACAGTAGATGGCCGTGTCTAAGGGGAAAGCCTCAGGCCCAACCCTGGCCTAGGCTCTGGCCCTTAAAGAGCCGTGTCGGGCCCAGGCCTTATAAGGCCTAAGTAAGGCCCTCTTATAATTTTTAATTTCTATATTTTTTTATTTTTAAAATAAGTTTTAATAAAAAATTGATAAATAAAATCATGATTGCCAAGTATAAGGGAATATGTCTAAATATTATATAGAATATTGAAGAATAGAAATTCTTTTTTCAATGTGCGATTTAAGTAAGTTTATATTTAAATTTGTAATATGTTTTATAAACATGATAAACATAGTTAGATATTAAAAATCACACAAATAATTGTTTAGTTGAGTGCTTGATAAACTTTTATTTCTTCTAAAGGTTCGATATTAAAACTTCAAGGAGCTCAAAATAGGGGTATTTTCTTCAACAGCTAAGAGGTCAAGCTTGAAGTGCCTTGGCTTGGGCCGGCCTGTCACATGCTTGGGCCGGCCCAGGCCCTTTGCAGGCCAGAGCTGTGCTAGCCCTACAAGCCTAGGGGTCAGGTGTGTCGTGCCAACCAAGCTTGTTACAATGTAGCACTAGGCTAGGCCATGCCTTTGTACTATTACAGGTGGGACGGCCCCAGCCCACTTGACACCTCTAACTAGCTCCACTTACAGGCAGTTAGGAATTAGATGGAAAGTACATGAATATATATGGCGGTTATTTACAAATTACCTGCACATGTATTATTTTTTTTCTTCTTTTTTATAAGCACATTCCTTCATTAATGTCAAGCAAAAAAATAAAAAATTACAAGAAATACCATTTTTTTGAAACTAATTGTAGTAAATGACATGTTTTGAAAATATTTATAGTAAATGTCGTATTTATGGTGTAAACAATTCATTTACCTTTTTGTTTATAGCATAAATAATTCTTATTTACAAAACAAATGGATTTATAATGCAAACAATGTATTTACCCCTTTGTTTGTAATGTAAATGTTTCTTATTTATATAGTAAGTAAGTTATTTATATTGTAAATCTAAAATTTAACACAAATATTTTTAAAACCTGATATTAATTTTAAAAAATTCAAAAATCTAGTATTTCTCTCATTCTTTTACTGGTATTGGGTTAGATTTTTGTTCAATTTCTTTTCTAATGGCCCAAATTGTTTTTTTTACCAAACTTTTTGGTTCAACAATCCATCAATTAAATTGGTCGTTCAACAACTAAAGTTAAAGGTTGATGTTAGTTAAATAAAAAAAAAAAAGGAACAAATACTTACTTTTATAAAAGGTTAGAGACTATTATAGCAATATATCTTTTTCAATTTTTTGGGTCATTTTTCTCCTTGCTTCAAGACCAAAGCGTCAATGGAATCTCTATTAACTGATTAGGACATTCTAGCCTCCACGTGTCTTAAGATGCGATATAGATTTAAAGAATATGTGTTTTTGAATAAGGATGTCAAACAGGTTGGCCAACCCGTCATATTTATTTTGGACCCATTAATGGCTTGAGCCATATCCGTGTTGACCTTTGATAGATGTGTTAGGCCTATTTATTGGCCTATTTGGTTTAAGGTATGAATAAAAATTTAAATTTTTTGAGAGAAAGCACTTAAGCTAAAAAAATTTAACAGTGGTTAAATTGTGAACTAAATGAATCCTTTAATTTATGGCCACATGCATGATCCATTGTCGTTTATGTTTATGTCATGTCCTTAACTTGTTCGTGCTTTAATTGTGCTAGATATAGAAACTATAAAAGTATTAACTTTTAGACTACCCTACAACATTTGAAAACTTTAACAAGAAAAAATTCAAATGAGATAGAATATTGTTAAGAAAAAAAAAAAGCACAAGTAAGTCGCATAAGAAAACTATAAAACATACATAAAACAGCAATAGTGTCGTACCGTTGTCGTGTCTCTTATTGTGTCTATACTAATCCTTTAACATGTTGTGTGCTTAATGCGCGTCATACCTAAAAATCGTGTCAAGTCTAACTCATTTAATAAGTTTTTAGGATGGGCTCATTTAACAATCGTGTATGTCGCGGAGTCCTCCTTCTTTTCGTGTTATGTTTATGTTAGCTCATTAGACAACAC
>CAMOHE010046259.1:0-55891 GCA_946598075.1 Artocarpus hirsutus | reverse complement strand
AATAGTAATACTTCAAAATATCATATAGTAGGGCCCTGGCGTTGTACCGTCATCGTCATAGCGCGCTAGCCACGGAAAGAGTGAGGTAGCGACCCCCAAACCAATCGTGACAAAGATGAAGCGATCGCTCACCGGTCGGTCCGCTCACCGGACCCCATTATCACCATCAATCCATCAAATGTACAACACCATTTTAAAATCATCAAATAATAATATAGATAATACATATATATAGGTTTTCATAAAAAGGTTTCCATCAAATAGAATAATGAGGTAAACATAACATTAGCTTTCATCGTTTTTCATCAATTTTCTCATTATTAAAAATCCTCATCATAAAACATCTTCATAACATGTCATCAACATCAATCTTTTTAATTTTGAACAATCATATTGCAGGTGAGAGATGTACTTACCTGATCTCTAAACTTACTCAACCTTTTATAGTAGGTGACACGACGATTCGGGTCTTTAGTGTGCTCGCTTCTTTGAAGAGTTCATGCCAAGCATTCATATTGACCATAAGTCACTAATAATACTATTAACAATATATAAACATCTCATACTATCGTTAAACATCAACTCATCACGTAATAACATCAAGAAGCACAAAATCACAATTTATGAACCTAGGGCATACTTCTCAAAAGTAGGCAGAATGACCTTTATTCACTTAAAAATTCATAATAATTTCATCTTAACTCGAAATCAGTAAATCTAGTGGCATTAGAAACTAGACTCAAAAATGAAGAATTTGATATATTACACGCATATTTTGACAATAATTTTCATGAAGAAAAAGCCCTCGAAAGTCAGTCTAAATTTTGGGTCTGTGTAAACTGCACAGCTTTCAGGGTCAAATTCAAAAAATCATAACTATTTAAAGAAAACTCCGATTTAAGCGATTCAAAAGCCAAACAAAAGTTTAGGATGTCTAGTATTTGGGAAAAATATAAGAAAAATATAAACAGAGCAAGAATCAAAAATTATTGAAACACGACGGCCGTTGGGTATTTGTTTGAATAGTAGGCATAAGGCATCAAAAAATTTCAATACCAATCTATAACCTAATAAAACCTCAATTAAAATTGTAAACACATAATAAACATGATGCTAATTGATAATAAAATACACCCATAAAAATCTATATAACAAAAATATAAAAAATTATGATATCTCCAATCTAAGGTTTAATAGGAGATTAGTCAAAACAATCAAATCATAAACTCTTTTCAATCACTAATTGACATAAAATACATATGATAAAAGAATCCACATGATGATCATAAAAATTCTAATACTAACATAAGAAACCAAAACATCAAACAAACATGCTAAATAATTGATACACTTACCAAGATGAATGAAATTAGGAAGACCACAAATCTTGATAAAGCCAAAGAAAATCAAGCATAAAGCCAATCAATGAAGAAGGAATGAAGTGTGAGTCTAAGGTTACTAATAGGAAGTCTTATATAGTTTTTATGTGGAGACTAAAATCATAATCCTACTCTAATTCTTTTTTTTTTTTTGCCTTCCACGTGTTTATCTCTTCTTTTTTTTTTTTTTTCACGGCATGTGTAACAATTTTTTTTTCTCGGCAAAGCCTTTGCCGTAAGCCCAAAGGCCCAATCTTTCTATTCATTCACGAATAACCAAAAAAAAAACTTACTTGTCTAGTATATTACATATATATATATATATATTAACTAAAAACAATTCAATTTATTAATTTATTCTTATTATACTCTATTCAATTAAAACAAACAAAATGCATCATCACATTATTATATCATAGAATAACTATAACCTCTACATAATTGGCATGAACTTATCTTAGCACATTGAACCCGTCGTCGATGTCACTTGTAACATCACTAAATAACATATTAAGAAAAATATCACTGTCGTTAATTCTAACGTCAAACATTTCTATTTCCTATTAAATAAAAAAAAAATAGGTGTTACAGGTACGCTCTTGTTTCTCATCATTTTTTCTTTTTATAACGACTTTTGTTATCCCTTTCATTGGTAATCTTGAAATTGTCCCCAACCTAGAACTCGAAAAATATACACCATCTTATTGGCATACTTTCTTTAGCAGTAACATCATGTTTTTGCCACGCAACTCTGATCTTTTAACGTCTAAGTACAGTTTCCATCCATACAAAGGTTTAGCATTCTACCTATGAATGATACTTTTGAAAATATGATTCATATTCATCCAAATCAAATCTTGACTATCAAAAGATTAAGGTCATCCGACCACAAATCCACGATTTTTCAATCCTCCATCTGTTCTAGAATCATATTTTTTCATAATTATTTCATAACGAATTCATTTTCAGCTTTTACCCCTTCTATGACCAAACTGGCATCATCAAGTACTTTCTTGATGCCGTAAGGTAAACTAAATACAACATTCTGTGAGTTTCTTCTAAAATCCACTTTTGACTAGTTCGTGGAATCATTGAATTTTGGTGCTTTTGTGCATCAAAATTTCTTATAAAAACCATCTGTTTAAACTAATTAAGCTATAGAAACTATCGAGCATACTAGTGTAGCTTCCAATAATACTGGTGGTGCTTGATTCTAGCACTACTAGAAACTTGAGATTACACAACCCTTATTTAACAACATTTTTTCAAAACCCGTCGTGGTAAGGAGAGGTAAAAACATAGTGAGCTAACTGCTCCCATAATCCTCGAATTTCTTGCTATTGCACCAAACATCCTTCGTACATATGAGAATTTGGGTTCATAAATTCGAGTTTGGCAAGAATATGGCCCATATGTCGAGTATAACTGTCATAGTAAATGTTGATGCTTACCAGTGAATGGCGGCGATTCAACACCACGTGCTGCTTTGCACAGTAGTTAGACGACTCTTCCCTACTCATCACGGCCTACTTGGGTTTACCTACAATAAGAGAAGGGACGCTTTGGAGGTACAAAGGGGGACACCGGTGCGATACCAGACAAGGGCTCTCCAACGCTTAAGGCAAGTGCTACTTGACAGAGAACTAGAGCTGGTTAGTTGGAAAGGAGCATGTTGGCCTCGCGCTGTAGTAAATGCGCTCTATTTATATGCTATCAGTCAAACATGGTATTAATTGGGTTTTGCCCATGACCTGTGTGTCACATTAAGTCCTATCAGAAGATAAGTGACATGTGTCATGTCTCCTATCGGTGGATTGGCGCCCATCCGATGGTGACAATATGGCCATCTATCGGCTTCTTGTGGTAAGTGATTGTCTATTTACAGACTTTGACAATCTGACACAAGCATCTGGCTTACCCAAGGAGGCGCTAATTTGCGTCACGGCAAGCAAGGGCCCTGTGGAGCACCTTAGACAAACTAGCTGAGCTCTTAGGGATCGAGATTGCACTTCTCTATGCATTTGCTAAGCACATATGTCGAGCCACCGAGGACCTGTTTCTCTGGGATGGCGTCGAGCACACCCCCAACAATAACGCCCAGTGCACCCAGTCAGTGCTCGACTGGGTGGACTATGCTAAGTGGGTGTGGTTGGCTTAGATTTAGCCTTAAGGTAGTATCCCCGGGCAACAAGAGTCAAAGAGCCATGCGGTCAAGCTCGACGGGACACATGTTAATAGCGACTATGTGTTTCCCTAACGAGCATAATCATTACGCCTCTTCGATTTCTATGCCCAAGTTTTGCGCCTGAATTTTGGCTATAAATAGGGGTTAACCTCCTATTATACCAACGTGTAAGCACAACTAGACTTTGCGATTTTTGAGTTTTAGCTGCCGAGCTATAAGTTGTAACCTGAGGACTTAAGACTACATCCTGAGCCCTTAGTAAACCAAGCAGATAATTTTCCCAAAAAGGACATTACAAAATGAGCGACCTTAGCGACTCCTAGAACAATATAAACATTTTTTTATCTGACAACAATACCAATACCGACCAGTCGACGACCCAAGAGATTGACATCGAGGAATTTTTGCCAAAGCGTGATGGTGCAATCTAGCTGACCGAAATTCTAAGCCTCAGTGCTACGATTGTACCCGAGTAAGAGTTCCTTGATATGAATGACGGAAGGCATCTAGTTAGGCGTGCAAGGTGAGGACTCATACATCGGGGCTGTCACAGTAGGCATGTCCTAAGTTACATCCCAAGAACGTGCCGACTTAGTGGTGACCTCTAATGTGCTGAGCACCTCAGGTTGGGGAGCTAGGGCTTACACCCCTATTGCAGGCCAAATAATTGTCAACGTTTTTGACGAGGAACAGTCAGCCGGGAGTGAAGGAGTGCGTAACACGGCCGTCGAGGACAATGAAGCCAAAGACAGGCCGATTGCGACCAGGGTCTATGGCATGATAGCATTTAGGAGCTCCCAGCCTGGCTAAGCCTTTGCAACAGGATATACCTTGACAATGACACTGGGCCAGCTCAAAGCACTGTGTCAGGAATATCATATCCCGGACGATGTCGACCTTGTTTTGCCCAGGGAGGGAGATTTACCACTAAAAAAAAAAAAAAAGGCTTCCTTGATAGTGGGGATGGTACTACTTCGTTGGATTTAAAAAGGATTTTATCTTGGGCAACCCCAACTCGGACAAGCTTTGGAAGTTTGAGTAGTTCTTTGTCGAGGGGAATCATTTATCCTAAGTTGTGAAGTAGTACCCGAGGATCAACAAGTCCCGAGGATATTCGAGCAAGGACACGTCTGGTCGAAGAGGCCATGGGCGCTGAGCGAGGTAGTTGAGGAGGTGGAAGAGCTATATGCAAAGCCCAAGTCTACTCGATAGCAATCCTTCTTCCTATGGAAGACCAACCTCTCCCCCTACGACTGGTTTGGGAGGTCCAACTTGATAAACACTCTTCGAAACATTCTTCCTACCAAGTCAGCCATGCAGGTAACAGTCGCAAGGCATAGTGTCGTGGACATTCTAGGGCCAAGTACCAGCCTATCCGGGTGGTGGATGAGGTAGTCATTATCATCTAGTTTTGAGGACTCATCGAGTGGTTCCCTCAGCTTGGGGCCACCCGTCGTTGACAAGGACCTCGAGGATGTTATACGATTCCTATATCTATCGTGCCAGCTCTAGATCAGGGGGAAGCTTCAAGTTTTTTTTCTTTAGTTTCCTAAGCTAGCTACAACTTCATAATTTCTTTCTTGCGGACATGTATTCTTGCTAGATGTCCCGACAAGAATGGTAGAAGATGATGAGAGCCTTTATCGTTCTAAGAGGAAAGGCATTGTAGGGTCAAAAAGGAAAAGGACCCCGAGGACCTAGCAGCCCCTAGTCGTCGAGCAGCCGCACGTCCAACTACTGCTGACCAGCTCCGATGGATCATTTAGCTGAGACTGTCCACCCATGGCAATCCCTGTCGCTTCACCACCGTCGACTAATCCCTCAAGAAGATGTCCTCCCACACGGCGACTATTGATTGAAACCATTGACGACGCCGTGTCAAGGGAGGAGTTTTTCGAGCAAGTTCGACATGGGACTTTTTCAAACTATTTTTAGGTTGACTTCCACCTATCCGTCAAGGTATGCAACTTTGCTCCCCGATGTTCTTTTAACTTGTAATGTTTTCACGATATTTCCTTGGCCTTGATCACCTCTTACGGCCAATGCGTATATGAAAATGGCCGACATGATCGTTGAGTACACATTCCGCCTCGAATAGAGGAAGGCTGAAAATGCCAACAAAGAGAAGGAAGAGGCAGAGAAAGCACTTGAGACGAAGAATCCTGACTTCAACCAAGTGAAAGTCGACACAGCTAGGGTAGAGGATGAGGCAAAAAGAGCCTGGGAAGAGGCCAACCAGGCTCAAGCCAAGGTTGACCAGGCACAAGTCGATCTGCAGACTGCCAAAAAGGGCCACGACCTCTTCTTGAGGGAAGAGCTACCTGGCATGCTAGCCCAAGCAGTTGAAGATTTCAAGTCATCTATGGAGCATGCAGACAATTATTACCTCAGGATGAAGACCTGCAAGAACACATATTGGAGAATCATCCTGAGGTAGCTGCCCTAGACTGGTCATTAGTTGTTAAGCCAGAGACGAGCGATGGAGGGGAACAAGTCAACCATGATAAGGTGGTAGCGAGGACAAGGACGGTGAGGTTGGTGACGGTGATGCCAGGAACAAGGCCCAGGCATAGATTTTTTTAATTTTTCTCTATCTCGGTTTAAGAGATGCCCAAATATTTGTACCTCCCAGAGACAATTAAATTTTTATTATATATTTTTTAATGAAATTTTAATTTCATTTTCCAAGTACTGCGCTCTGAAAAAATACAACCCTTTAATTTTATTTTTCCAAGTATAACGCTTCTCGAGAAAAAAAAAACCTTTAATTTCATTAATCTTGACGCTTCTTGGAAACAAACTTTCTCGAAAATGAAATCTTAATTCCATTTTTTCCAAGTTAAATGCTTCTCGAAAATGGACTTTCTCAAAAAAGAAATCTTAATTCCATTTTTTCCTTTCGAGCAGGAAAGATAAATTTCTCGGCCCATGATGACTATAGTACTATATAGTACTCAATAGCCCCCTTAGACTTGTTTAAGTTCATTTGAAGTTTTACAAGTCTAATTGTGATTGGGAGTCAATATCCCCAGAGTTATTGTCGTGTCAGTGCAACTCTTTGTCGGGTTGTCTGCTTGCAATAGACTAGTGGACTGGTGTTTCAAGTCCACTTATGATGGGGTTATGCCAACCAGCCCCTCAGTTTGATTTTTGCCAGGACAACTTTCCCTCTATGGGAGTTATGGTTTGGTTTCCCGAATAGGAGTTAGGGTAGCCCTCCCTCTTCAAGAGTTTCAGCCTTTTTTATGCGAATTGCTTAGAAGAATTCTTTAAAATGGATATTTTCATTAGCATTTCTTCTATACACTTTGGTTCTACTTGGCAGACCTTTTAGTTACAAAAGAATATAGCCAGAGGTTAAAAAAGGAGTTCTGGCTTCTTACTAACAATAAAATTTCTTCAAGTACTCAGTATTCCAGGGGTCGCCGAGCACATGCCCTTCCATATCTGCAATCCTATATGTACCTGGTCATACAACACTGGTAACCTTGAACGGTCCATCCCATTTAGGTCAAAATAACCAAGCTCGGGCTGCTGAACCATGAACTTCTTAAGCACTAAGTCACCGACTTTAAAGCTTCTCACTTGAACCCACTTATTGTAGTACCGAGCAACAACTTGGTTCCAATTTGCCATGAGAATTGCCGCCCGATTCCTCTTCTCCTCTAATAGGTCGAGCTTTAACATCATAAGTTCGGTATTTCAGAGCTCATTGTAATGTTCGTTCTTGAAGATCAGCAAGCCAACTTCTATTGGAAATGACAGCTTAGGCCCCATAGACGAGGGAGAATGGAGTCTTCCCTGTGGTGGTCCGGACCATGGTTCGGTATGCTCAAAGCACCTTCGGGAGCTCGTTAATCCATGAGCCTTTGAGGTCTTCTAGCTTTTTTTTTAGGATGTCCTTGATTGTTTTATTGGCTGCTTCAACCTACCTGTTGCTTTAAGGGTAGCCGGGCGAGCAGAATACATTCTTGATGCCCAGCTACTCACACAGGCAGAGAAGGCTTAACAACTCAAACTATTTGTGGCATTCGGCCTGGGCGTACTTCCTCAAGCCTCCATAGGACCCATCTTGCGGGGCCCCCGGACTTATGGCTCTTATTGGTAGACCATCCCCGTGCCGTCCACTCATTCATACTGTCCCCTTTGAGACCCTCTGGCCCCTCAGGGTTTTCTTCCGCGTCTCTTGAGTTCGAACCTCAAACCTCCTTTAAGAGGTTCTTATTTCCTTCTCGAGTATCAAACTAGCTCAATTGGTACTCAAGAAGGAAATAAGAACCTCTTCGGGGAGGTTTGAGGTTCAAACCCAAGGGACACGAAAGAAAACCCAGAGGGGCCAGAGGGCCTCAGAGGGGACAGTACGGATGAGTGGGCGGCATAAGTATGGTCTACCAATAAGAGCCATAAGTCCGAGGGCCCCACAAGTTGGGTCCTATGGAGGCTTGAGGGAGTACGCCCGGGCCGGATGCCACACTATTTAGCATTGTCAGTAACTATAGTGTGCAAAATTCCAAATTGACAGATGATGTTCTTCCAAATGGAGTTGGTGCACTTGGTCTTGGTCATGTTGGTGCATGGTTCAACCTTCACCCATTTGATGAGGTAGTCTATGGCCACTATACAGTATTTAAATTGTGATTGGGCTTAAAGGCGTGGTCTAATCAAGTCAATAGCCCATTTAGCAAATGGCCATGTAGATGTTACTGAGCTAAGTGGCTTGACGTGGTGCCCAATTGCACGAGTAAACTGCTGGCATTTGAGGCATTTCTATGTGAATTCCTTACAGTCTTGCTCCATGGTTAGCCAATAGTACCCTTGACGGAGGCACTTCTAAGCCAAGGAATGTCCCTTGCATAGTTGCCGCATAGTCCCTTATGGATTTCTTTCATAAGGTATCGAGCTTTCCCGGGCCCTACACATCTCAGGCATGGGGTAATGTAGCCACGTCTGTAGAGTTTTTCCTCAACATCGAATACCGAGCCAAGCTATCGTGGATACACTAGGCTTGTTCTCAATCATTGGACAACTCAACTGTGGTCAGGAATTAGATGATCGAGTCCATCCAGGTGCTTTCTTGTTTGTCGGCTACACTAGCCACCTCTTTGACTATGCTTGGCTTGGCTAATCTCTTGATTGGGACCGATGTCAATTCATTGCCTCCCAATATCGAGACCAGCTAGGCAAGGGTGTTAGCTTTATAGTTCTCAGATTTTAGGATTCGGATGAAAGAATAGGCCTTGAACTACGCTAACAATGCCTTGACCTCTCTCAAATAGGCAGTCATGGACTCCATTCGGGTATGAAATCCCCTGGTGACTTGCTGGACAACAAGTATTAAATCACTATGAGTGCAAATACAGTCTACTCTGAGGTCTCGCGCGATCTTGAGCCTAGTCAATAACGTTTCAAATTTGGCCTCGTTGTTGGATGCTTTGAAGTCAAAGCGAAGGGCGTAGATTGCTTTGTATCCATTCGGACTAGGGAGGACCAGACCGGCGCCTAACCCCTTGGCACAAGACGATCCGTCCACGAAGAGCTTCCATTCAACCTCAGCCTTGGAGATGCTGCTGCTTCTACTGCTGTTGGGAAAATCTTTGGTTTCGACATGGGCCTTTTTGGTGTGCTCTGTCCTGCATTGGTGAACTCTGCAATAAAATCAGCCAAGGCTTGCGCATTGATAGCTGTTCTGGGGACAAAGTGTATATCATACTGTCCAAGCTCTACCAACCACTTGGCCATCCGTCCAGATATCTTCAAACTTTGGAGGATTTACTGCAAGGGATATTTGGTTGGGATTCGAATGTTATGACCTTGAAAATATGGCCGGAGTTTCCAAGCAGAAGTGACAAGAGCAAATGCGAGTTTTTCTAATGGAGGGTAACTTTCCTTGACATCCTAGAATGCATGGATGATTAGTAGACTGGTTTCTAGATGCCATCTTTTTCTCAGATGAGGACGGAGCTAACATCCTTCACGGACATGGTTAGGTAGGCGTATAGTACTTCTTCCAATAAAGGTATGGACAGGAGCAAGGGTGTGGCTAGATACCTTTTGAGGGTTTAAAATGCTTCTTCACACTCCCTGCTCTACTAAACCTTCCATTGACTGCCTGAAAAAATAGGTGGCACTTGTCAATAGACCGGGATACGAATCTGGACAGGGCCACTACCATGACAATGCACCAATGTTTCTATTTGTGGAGTCCACCTCCAATAGCTAAGACAAACTATCTCCCATTAGGGATATAGGCAACATAACAATCTTTACATAAATAACGGGCCCAACTTTATTCCTTTGATTGCAAATATAATAATTTAGACTGTCACCTTTAGAATCATGTCTTCCACATAATCTATCCATCATATGCCTAATTCTAAAGGTTTAGACCGACAGTTTTAGACTTTTGTTTGCTTATCATGCATCCAACAAATATAAACTTAAAGAGGATAACAATTTAGTATATGAATAATAAATAAATTCTTTATTGATAAAAATGTCTCCAAAAACATATTACATTTTTACTCCTAAGGGCATACACGTCTAACATTGCATGTAGTCACGGGTGTTATGCCCAACGTCTTTATGAAAATTGCAATATTTGTTCTTGTCCCTCTTAGCCTTACTTCCCTTCAACTTAGGTCGATCTACCAATAAATTCCTACCACTCACCTAGGTCAACACCTCTTCAATGCTAACGATCAAGGATGTGTAACTTTGGAATTTTCCAGTCGAGGCCTTGGTCTTGTCGGACCTCTGCTCCTCTTTCTTTAAATTTTTGTTCTACTTGGCGTTGGTTTGCTCAAGCGAAGACTTCTGTTTCTTCCCTTTCTTACTGACACTGCTGCTTCCTTTACCTTCTCGACGGCTCTTCATATATTTAGCCGCATCCACATACCTCTGATCGTACTCGAGCATCTAAGAGAAGGTGCTCGATGACTAAAAAGCAAGTGACCAGGTCAGGTTCCTATCTTGGAGACCCTCTATGGATGCATGTTTTAGAGTCATGTCTTCAACATGCCTAACCTCTAACGCAGCTCAGGTGAATCGGTTTATGTAGTCCTTGACATTCCTATCTCCCTGCTTGATAGCGTAGAGGTGAGTAACTTCCTTCCTCCTTGTCTTTGTCGTTGAAAATGTAGAGGAAAAGGTATCAGATAACTGGCAAAAAGAGGTAATGGTACCTGGCTCTATTCACCTGAACCATTGTCGAGTAGGGCCGGTCAACGTGGGTGAGAACACCTTGCACATGGTGACATCATTGGCATTTTCAAGTAACATATGCCCTCGATTCAACTAGATGTGCTCGTCGACATCACATGTCCTGTCATAAGCTTTGATCTGTAGGACCTTAAATTTTGGGGGCATTGGGGCCTACATAATGGCGTTAATGAATGGCGGGTCCAACATACCGCCTTCGTCTAACCTGAACTTGTTGTTACAGATCTAGTCAATCTATTTTTGTAGTTCCCAGAATTAATGACTGTTGGTATCTTCAGGCAGTTCTACCCTATATGGGGCTTTGCCCTCAACCTTATCGCCTTTTTTGGGCTGCCTATCCTATTGGACTTCTCCCTGGCGTCCGAGCTAGTCAAACACTGATGATTAAGAACCCTGCAGCAATTGTTCTCAGCCACCCTAAAGACCAAGTCAACCTTCTCGGACTAGTTGGTTATTAGCTAAGACCCTATGGGTGTTCTGTCTAAAGCGTTTAGAGTTGGCATTGTCTCCATCTTTAGCCCCCTGCCTGCTCTACCTTGACTTGGTCCTCCTGGGCTGAGGGAAGGAGGACAAGAGCCTATTGATGTTGCGCTTGTTGTTGGATGATCTGCTGCGTTGTAACCTGATAGCATTTGTGAGTTCTCGTATCGGATCCTAGGCGATCGGGTCTTCTATGATTTTTTTAGCTTTGGCGCACTGCCCTGGCCGTCGAACCAAGATCTAGTAGCCCGAGGATGGCCTCAAGGTCTGTTTGGGTTCTAGTTTTGGTTTCAGGCTTCTCCTGACCCCTCCTGTTAGGCACCCTCATCCGGGTATTCCCTCTAGTTACCATGCTTAAACAATAAGGGTAAATGTGGTCGTTGGTTTTGAATGAAGGCATAGAGGCCCTCTTTTTAGCACCAAAATGTTGATGCTTTCCAGTGAATGGTGACGATTCAACACCACATACGGCTACGCATGGTAATCAGACTGCTATACCCTACTCGTCTCGGCCTGCTTGGGTTTACCTGCAACAAGAGGAGGGACGCTTTAGAGGTACAAAGGCAGACATTGGTACCATACAGAACAAAGGCTCTCCAATGTTCAAGTCAGGCGTTGCTCGACAAAGAACATGAGCTGTTTAGTTTGGAAGGAGCCCATTGGCCTCGAGCTGTAGTAAATGCACTTTATTTATAAACTACCACTTAAACCGGGTGTTAGATGGGTTTCGTCAACGACGCGTGTGTCACATCAAGACCTGTTAGAAGGTAAGCGACATGAGTCATGTCCCTTGTCAATAGATTAGCTCCCATCTGATAGCAGCAAAGTGGCCATCTGTCAACTTCTTGTGGTGAGTGACTGTCTATTTACATGCTCTAACAAGCCGACCCAAGCACCTGTCTTAACCGAGGAGATGATAATTTGTGTCACAGCTAATAGGGGCCCTATGGAGCACCTCGGACAGACTAGCCAAGCTCCTGGGATCAAGATTGGGCTTCCTTGTGCATTTCTCGAGCACATTTGTCGAGCCACCAAGGACTTGTTCCTCGAGGATGGCGCCCCCAACAATAAATGTAGACACCACTGTAAAAAGGCTTTCCTGTATTCATTTATTCTAATACTGGAGTCACTTGAAAAGTCATTTTTAACTTAACTAGGCTCTGACAAAGTCGGTTGATGCTCAATTTAATCATCATCAACATCGTCATTATGATCATGATTCTCATCTGGGTTGTTGCAAAATCCTTAACGTATATAAGCTTAGCTATGCAATGCTTAAGCTTGAAATAATCGCAAAGTTAATATTCTAACGTCTAGTTGCTCTCAGGCACTATGCTCCATAAAACACCAAAAATTATTTTCCGGCCTTCCTTTTTCTACTATCTTGATCTTCATTTTCCTTGTTCTATGTACAATCAATACCGAATGACTTCAACAGAGTGAGATTTGCCCGAACGGAGAACACCATTGTGCGCAAAACATCATAACATATCGTGATCTCATCCTCTTGATTCAGAGCAATTGGGTCAACTATTGTCTATCATTGACCATGTTTAATCATCATTGACTTGATACCATAAATGGACGATGACTACCATCGACTTATGGAAACATTATAACATATAAACTTAAGTTTGTCCTTTAACCTTTGACCATGTAGATCGCTAATGTGTTGGGCAGAATCGGAGGACAAGATCGTCATCAGACTGTAAAGATCCATGGGAGCAATGAAAAGGGTTACCATGATTTGTGATCGATTGAGAGCTACTCAAGTAGGTAGAAGAGTTACATTGACTAGAGGCATCGACCTTTGGGATTTGAAGTAGGGGATTTTGTTCTCCTCAAGGTTTCTCTGCGTAACGGTATTTCGTGCTTCGATGTAAGTGAAAAACTTACACCAAGGTATGTTGGTCCGTTTGAGATATCTCAACGCTTTGGTGTGGTTGCATATTGTTTCAGCCTTCCTTCCGAGCTTTCTCATGTGCATGACGTATCTCATGTGTAGATGCTTTAAAAATGCCCACCTGAACCAAGCAAGGTTATTTCATTTCATGTTACACAAATTTAAGAAGACGCGACCTATGAAGAGGTGTCGATTCAGATTATTGATCGAAGAGTGATAAGTTTACAATGCCGTGAAATTCCATTGGTGAAGGTCGTGTGGTAGCATTACGGAGTTGGTGAAGCGACTCCGAAAGTAGAATCGACTATGCGAGAGTTATACTCACATTTGTTTTGTTTTTGAGTTGATTCTAAATTTTGAGGACGAAATTTCTTTTAAGAGTGGAGAGTTGTAACATCCTGAATTTAATTAAGTAGTATTAGTGTATAAAATTGTGTATTAGTGCGCCTAAATGTAATTTGAACTTAATTTGATTATTTTATAGTATTTTCTAAATTATTTCATCTTTCCATTATTTTAATTGTTTTATATGTTATTTTGAATTTTGAAACAAAATAATTTGTCAAATGCCAATTACATCTCTTTTTGCAAAACCGTGGGTGGCACCGGTTTCCATATAGCTAAACCACCCCCTCCTTATTTATTTAACTCTCCCTCACCCTCTTCCTCTCTTACTCTTGTTCACTCTCTTTCTCAGATCTCTTTCTCCCTCTCACTCGTTGCCTCTCTCTCCTCTCTCTTCTCAATTCAAAATTTTGAGTTTAAGCTTTGATTTCTAGTCGAATTGGAAGCTGGGAAGCCAAATTTAACGTCCACAAACACGAATTAAAGCTCGAATTTGAGGTTGGTTACTAAATTTTGAAACTTTTAAACTTTTTCTCAATTTTTCCATTTTTCCTTGCACATTGTAATCCAAGCTTTTCTAAGCTTACAGAACTCTTAATCTAAGTTGGCTAGCCTCAAATCATCTAGAATCTAGGCTTAGTTTGATGAAAAATGGATTTAAAACAAGTTTTTCTACTTTTCTCCATTTTCACATTTTTGAATTTCTTTGAAAATCTTTATACAAATCTTGTTTAAATTAGTTTAAAATATTTTATTATGTTTTTCTATCAGCTATACATGTTTGCGATGCCTGGGAATTGAGAAAACATGGTGAAAATGAAGATTTGAGCTCGGGAGGTTGAGGCTTAAATCTTGAAATTTTTCAAAATTTTTTGAATTTGACAGGCCGATGTTGACCATCGACAGGCTTGATTCATGAGTCCAGCATGCAGGATTTATATCATCGACGGGGCGAACCTAGATGTAGTTCAACAGGCCGATCTTAGGTGGCCAGCAAGCTGAACTGTAGAGTTTGACAGGCCGACTAGATTTCAAGAAAAATGACCAATTTTCACCCATTTTCATTGTTTTAAGAACTCAAATTGAGATTTAAAATTTATAATATGATTTTATGGATATAAATGGCACATTAAGACACCATGAGAAAGCTTAGTAGTGTAGAATGTCGTAAGCTAGGTATTGACAAACTTAGTTTCTATTTAAGGTTGTTTGTGATTTCGCGGAG
This sequence comes from Artocarpus hirsutus, assembly GCA_946598075.1. Taxonomy (NCBI): domain Eukaryota; kingdom Viridiplantae; phylum Streptophyta; class Magnoliopsida; order Rosales; family Moraceae; genus Artocarpus; species Artocarpus hirsutus. Next base: position 41,156 of record CAMOHE010046259.1, on the reverse strand, counting down.
CTAGCGTATAGTGAATCGAGACTATGGTGTTAGGCATCGGTGCAGGATATCAAGGTAGGACTTCTACCCCTCCTTAGCAGCCAGATTTTTAAATAGTTTTGGCCTCGAAATGTTTTCTTTTAAAATGTTTTCAATAAATGATGTTGAAAAGGCTATTATTGGTAGTTTACCTTAAACTATTGAATGATGATATTCATAATAAACACTACGGTGGTGATTTACTATGGTTTGCCCAAGACTTCATAATGGATTTTATTTTCAAATGAATAAAGGACTATTTTGGTAAGAACGATTTAATTAGATTTATTTATTCCTGTTTTCAAAATATTTTTTGATATGATGAATTTTATATTTAAATTGAATAATTTTCAAAACTTAGTCCTACTGAGCCTTCCGTTTACATTTTTCGTTGTTTTTAACCAATTTCCCCTCTAGATGGAATACAGCTTAATACCAACTGAGAGTCCACAGATCGGACTCATGAGCAGTAGAAGACCATGAATAGGTTATTGTATCATTTAATCAAGGCATGTAATATTTAATTTCTTTTTTGTATTAGATTATGGTTGTAATTTGATTATTGTCGATACTATATATGTGCATAAGTTGTGGGCTCGATGGGACCCAACATATACGTCACTTTCTTTATTATTTTATTTTATTTTATCTTATTTGTTTTTATTATCTTATTAAATGCTTTCCAAAGCTTTAAATTCATCACATTTTAATAATTAATTAATTCCTTAAGTTGAAAATTTTTAACTAAAGCCTACTTAATTAACCTAATTAACCCGCCATGTCATCTCCTGTATTTCAGGACATGACAAAATAGTATCAGAGCCTTCGGTTATAACCTTAGGAATTATGCACACATAGGTATGACAATTGAAAAAAAAAAAAAAACACTGACAGTCCACTTTTGTTTTCAAAAATTGAGAAAATGGCGCCAAGACGTCATCCGACTGTTGACGTAGACCTTAGGAATGATGAGGGTATGATGAGAGCCATGTTTGCTACTTTGTAGCAAATGGCAGTGAAGGCAAGGCCTAAGGATACTAAGGCAAGTCGTTGACATGAGTACTGCAGGGAATACCGACACGCATCTATTTCTACTTTTTATGAAAGGGGAAGTCCACAGGTAGCTGAATATTGGTTGGACTTAATGGTGAAACACTTGGATATCCTTGGTGTACCAATAGAATATCAAGTGGAAATTGCAGCACACGAACTGGAAGGAAGCATAAACACTTGGTAGAGGCAGGCAAAACGAATGGAAAGCAACAAGAATATTGATTAGGACCAACTCGAGGAATTCTTTTACGAGCGATACTCTCCGCAAGGATACCAGGATCAGAAGGTCACTGAGTTCTATTGATTGGAATAGGGTGATATGACAACTCGAGAACACGAAGCCAAGTTCAATGAGTTGGCCAAGTTTTCTTAATCCGCCGTGGCTTCTAAGCTAGAAAAGTGCATTAAGTCCCAGGAAGGACTTAAGGTATCTATTCAACAGCAATTGGTGGCCTCGTGGCTTTGAAATTTCGGTGAGTTAGTATCGTCAACATTATTTGTGGAAAGCGGCTACACGCTCTACTCGAGGACAGGGCAAGGGCATTAGGGGGACCTCAAAGAAACAACTGGAGAGGCAATAATAATCGCCAAGCTCAGGGGAAGAATCGACAAGGTAACGTTGACAGTAGGAGTAGCAGTTCACCAAGAAACAGATGAAGCGGCCCTTACAACCTCCATTGGTATTATTGCCAGCAACCAGGATGCATCAAAAGGAACTGCCCAATAAGGGACACTTGGAAAGGATCTAATATTAGAGAGGGTGCCAGCCATCAACCTCAATCTCAGTCTTTCGCTCTGTCTCAGCCATAGCAAATCCCGCTGTTAAGGGTTTTTGATCCCCGGTCGGATTTGCCTCCCACAGGAGGAGCGCGTCCTTTAGGATTCGAACCTTTGACCACTCGTATAAGAGGGCCTTAAGTCTTTTCCAAGTACCAATCCAACTTATCAGTTGGTCCCTGGTACTTGGGAAGGACTTAAGGCCCTCTTATATGAGTGGTCAAAAGTTCAAATCCTAGGAGACGCGCTCCCCCCGCGGGAGGCAAATCCGAGCAGGGACCCTCGAGCTCCTCTGGCAATACATTCGAGGAACCCGCTAGGCTTCGGCTGGGGACCAAAAACCTTTAACATAGAAACCTTCCCAGGTACCAATCCAACTAAGTTGGATTGGTACCTGAGAAAGACTTAAAGCCCTCTTACACAAGTGGTCAAATGTTTGAATCCCAGGGGACGCACTCCCCCCTCGGGAGGCAAATCCGTACAGAGGCCCCCCGAGCTCCTTCAATAATATGTTCGAGGAACCCGCCAGGCTCCGACCAAGGACCAAAAACCCTCAACATAAAACCCATACTTCGGGGCATGACATGACCTATCCTCTTTCATTTATGATCCAAGGTCCTACCCATCATTTCTGAAATTAGTCGTTGGCCGGTTTTTGAATGTAACCCAAGCTGACTGGGTCTTCTTCAGCAGTTTTGACGCCTTAGAAAAAGAGGTACTTTACAAACTCACCACTGCATTTGCATGACTTTAAACATTTTGCTTTCATGGAAAAAGTTAGTGCAATGGAGAATCTAGTATGAAATCAACATATGTGTTTCAAAGAAACCGGATTGTTTTCTTTGAAACACATTCATTGGTCTTATACAATTGTCTCTACTTTTTCTTTATATAATAAGGACTCTAAGTACACATCACAAAAGACCCAAGCGCTTTTCTTCTAAGGAAAAAATAAATTAATAAACTTTTTCTCTTTCAAGAGAGCTTGTAACCGATAGGATGTTGTCAAAAAGCCATTCGAACTTGCTTAAGCGTATTTATGGAGTCATCAGAAATAGAGCATATTTCTTGTTTTTAATCTTCTCTGCAGTTTTTTTAGGAGGCAACCTAGGTATAACCTCCAATAAATGTGCAATAGGATGTGGAGAAATTAAATAAAAAAAAAAAGTGTCGAATTTTGGGAAGAGTTGAAAGGAATGGCCCTTCGGACTTCCACTTGTTTAGCTTCTTCTTCTTCTTCTTCTTCTTTTTTGGATAGCAATCCACTTGTTTAGCAGGAATATTTAATTTTGTGTCTCAAGAACAAGTCTGGTAGCCCTGACGAAGCAAACTGAAATGATGTCATCACATCATGTAATATATTTTTCATCCTCTTTGCTATACCATAAGATGCACTTTTAAAATGTTGAAGAGACATGTAATTGGCATGAAAACTCTCGTACAAATTAATTCAAAGCCTTTTACTACGGTGATGGAGGTTACATAAGTCTCTATTATATAAATTTTTCATTCTTAGAATGATTCAGAACTGTCTGACAGATCCGTTCGCCTAGAATTCCTTGAATTTTCTGAAAATAAATAAAAGTGGGAAGCCGAATATTCAGATCTGTGGCTTTTGTTGAACATGATTAGCTTTCAGAGAACATTCCATCAGTTCTGAGCTCCACCCTTCTACTGAGAATATCTCGGCCAAGAGGTCCTTGAAGTTTCTAGTGACTATAGGCCTTTATGATCTGTGACAAGTTCTCCATTCGAGTGCTACACGCACTCAATCACAAGGTATGAAGCAGATTAATTTACTCTCTACTGATACGTATGCGGAGCTATCGTAAACCTCACCCCCTCCATCTTCTCTTAGCCCTTATTTTTTTTCTAGAAAGCAGTATGTTTTTGAAATATTATCTCATGAACTTTTGACAAGATATATGTGGAAATGTACTATCTTTTTCCTCTTGTGCAAATCTTCAACGAGATGCTGGGAGAAAGGAAATGTTTTTCATTGACGAGGAGTTCTTAGTTTTTCAAAACAAGGAAAAAAAAAAATTGTTGCATATTGATAAAACAGGTCTATGTTTTTTTTCCCATAATTTATGCTAAGGTCTACTGTAATTGACGCCTTTTTTTGGTGATCACCCTTTTAGAGTGTTAATTCATGCTAAATTCTAATCAGGTGGTTAGCTGGATGAGAACTCTATGGCCGATCTAGACAATAGGACCAACCATGCCTTCCATGTACTTAGACAAGAGGTTAGAGGACGACAAGGATTATGGGCTCGGCCTCTTCAATCTCAACGCTGATACTTGCGTGAAGTGGCTAAACTCAAAGGAAGTAGGTTCAGTTGTTTACGTATATTTCGGAAGCATGGCCAACCTCGGAAACAAGCACATGGAGGAACTAGCAGAGGGACTAAAGAGAAGCAACAACAATTTCTTGCGGGTGGTAAGGGAATCGGAGGTGGGAAAGCTTTCTAGCAGTTTGTAGAGGAGACATCCGAAAAGGGTCTTGTTGTGAATTGGTGTCCTCAGCTAGAAGTTTTAGCTCACCAGTCCACTGGTTGCTTTGTGGTTCATTGTGGGTGGAACTCAACTCTTGAAGCACTTAGCTTGGTTGTTCCTATGCTGGTGATGCTGCAATGGACGGACCAAATGACTAACGCCAAGTTTGTTGCATGTCGGCCTAAGGGTGAAGGCAGATCCAAGTGGAATTGTCCCAAGAGAAGAAATAGAGCTTTGTATACGGGAAGTCATGTTGCAAGGAGAGAGAGGGAAAGGTATTAAAGAGAACTCCACAAGGTGGAGAGAACTGGCCATGGAGGCAGTGGATGGAGGAAGCTCTAACATGAATGTTGATGAATTAGTAGCTGAACTTATAAACAAGCCAATACCAGGTTGATTAAAGAGGAAAATACCACAAATAATAAAAGGTGAGCCTCACACTAAAGACCCTGACAAATCTCTCTTTTGAGTTACCAACACAATAATGGCCTTGGAAATATCTGAACCTTCCCCACACAAATTGTTTTGTAACCAAACTGATTTGTATGTCTTACATTACCGATCTGAATTGCTTTTAGCTTTACTTGACCAAATAAATGCATTGTTTGATTACTCTATAACTTTGCTTTTTATTACTTATTTTTGTGGGGGTTGGCAGTAAATGAATCTTTTTGAACTTAGGTTAGGAATTGAAACTCTAGATCCCAACAATAAAGGTTGGTGTGACATAAATCGTGTCTTCATAGTAGTAAACAAAAAACTAAAATTTTAGTCCTTGTCATTTAAATAATAATAAAAATGAACCACATTGGATTTCATTGTAATCCGATTAATAGGCTTATTCTCATAACTAAAGCCCACAATTTCCTTCCAATCAAACTGGTTTTACTGTTTTTTCTTTGACAAAGAAATCAATTATGGTAATGTTGTTACGAATAAACAAGCGGGTGGTGTTTGTGGGATTCTCATTGCTTGCCATATATACTTATTTCATCTTTTCTTCTAGCTCACAGGACTCATCCAAAAAAAATACCAGATATTCCCTCTCAAGACCCTGCTCCGGGCCAAACTGGTGTGTTTGCCTTTCCGTGTGGATGTAGATACTTGTCCAACGGAAACTGGATCATCAATGGGGCATGGCCACAGGCCTTCATTTTGAATCAGGTGCAGGGCAAAGCCCAGGTGGCGGTGGTTTTGGCAGTGGCGGTGGCACAAATTTTCAGTTTGGATTTGGTGACGGTTTTGGGACCTCTCCTGACAATCCTATGTTCAATGATGATCGTACTGACAACAACAATAATAATATGCATGATGGACGTGATGGAAGAGGCTAACCATAGATATAGCATGTGGTTAAATAAAGTTGATACGTAAATTTGCTATTTAAATTCTGTTGACATAGAAAATCCTCATTTGATAGATGTATTATTGCATGTATACCTAAATTTTAGAATATGTACTCATAAATTACAATATGCTTTTAAGTTTCTCTCATGACCAATAACACCTGAAATTAACGCAAAATATATGTGATTATGGGTTGTAGAAAGCTGGAGCACCAGATAGAGATCTGTGACATCAATTTATAGATAGCTTTGTCCGAAAAGTGTCTATGTCTAATATTAGCAAAGTTCAAGTCTCGTATTCTGGTGTGTACGTGTATTTGAATAGGTGGAATTTTGTTATGGATTTTACTTTTCCAAAAAGGAGGATTATGCATGTAAGGTGGCTATCAAATTTTGATATGTATGAGTTTAAGGGCCCGTCTGTGATAACTTGTGTTTTTTGCTTTTAGATAGTAGATAGTAGAAGAAAGAAACATAAGCTATGACTTTTGAATTAATGTTTGGCTAGTATATGAAAAAGTACTTTTTGATTTCAGATGAGCTTTTAAACATGTTTGGTTAAATAAATCAAAAGCTTTATTGATATAAAAAGTAGTGTATTTTAAAAATATGGATGAAATTTTTAATTTGTTATTTTAAAATATAAAGTCAAAAGTATAAATAAAGAAGCTTTACATAAGTGCTTTTCATAAGCACCTTTGGTCTAGCTTCTACAATAAGTACTTACAAAAGTTATAAGCACTTTTTCATGGGTCATCTAAGGGGACTCATAAGTAGTTTTTAGATGAAATAAGCCATAAACAGCTTAAAATAAGTCATTCTAAATGGGCTCTCAAGTCCATCCAAAGATTCCGGATATTGTTAAAACCTAAATAGTCACTACTAAATCAACATTTTGGTAATTGGACCTGAATTTTAGTGATCAAATTTCATAGGGGGGCCTTCGCTTAAATCTAGTCTTTCACGACTCAGCAATAGTTGTCATGTCATCGACGAGCTTCTATGGAAAGCTGATGATGCTATATGTTTTGTTTTGTCATTTTCAATGTGTTTATCTCTTTTTTTTTTTTTTAGAATGAATGTTGTAAGAAAAAGATGTGGTCTTCCCTCATTCGATCTTGGTTTGTATTTCTCACCGTTGATTAACAATGATGTGTGTGGTAATTGGCGACTAGATTTGACTCTATGTTGGGTTGCATTTGCACTTATCTTTGTTCTTGGCTGATTGTTTTTGCTTATCGACAGTAATGATACCTTGCAACGAGCCATTGATAAGCTCTATTCTAGGTGTTGAGTGAGCTTTCCCCTTTGGGTCTCGACACTTGTCTTTTGTCCTTGTGTTTCATCTATCAGTAGATTCAATCTTTGTCTAGTGTCAAATTTGCCCACAGTAGTAGACGATCATATGTGACTTTATTTGTACTCGTTTTGTTTGAATGAAGTTTCAATGTCAAAAGAAAAAAAAAAACATGTCCATGTTCGCAATATTACAAAAAGAACATAGGCCTCAACATTATAATGCTAAAATAATGAAAGGAAAGTTATAGTAAATAGGCCACAAATTTAAAATTTTGGAAGTAAATAACATATATTCAAACTATTAAAAATAATGGTCATTTTAATCTTTTAAGTGTTTTATTTTTCTAGTTTCTAGTCTTTTAGACTTTATCATCCATACGTTGAGATTCTGATCACCAAGATTCAGAGCTTCTGAGGTCACCACCATACAGAGTCGCAATAGAGTTCATAAGTGACCCGAGAGGAATACTTTGACAGTGATGGTGAGTGGCGTTCTTGACAACGATGAGAAATAAGAAGATGGGGAGGGAGAGGAAGAATATGATGACTGATCTCACCAGAGAGAGAAAGAACACACAATCTCGCCTTGTTGACACTATCACCATGGTCGTCGTTGTCATCATTAAAGAGAGGGAGAAAGAGGAGAGATAGGGTTTGGGTTTTTGCTGATTGGGTTATTTAGGGTTATATAATGTTATTTGCTAACTTAATAAAAGCTTTTGACCTATTTATTTTTAGAGTAATTTGTTTCAGTGATCCCTCAACTTTTTAGTAGTGATACTGAGGTCCCTTTGTTTTTTAATTTTGGCAAAACAATCTATGAACTCTAAAAAGCTTGGCAAAAAATGCTCTACTAGGGTGAACATTAGATGGGTTGTGTGTGTTTTTTTAAAATCTTAACTCATCCAATTAAAATTCGGGTTGGTTGATTTTGAATTTAACCCACCCAATCAACCTAAAGTTCAAAACCAACCCACCTAAACTTTGATGAGTTAGTCGGGTTGAGTAATATAAGAACGAATAAAAATCAAAACTAACAATTTAACTCAAAATCATAAGATATTAATCTTATAAAGGTCTAAAATTATCTCTGTAACTTAAAACCAACCAACATAAAAATAAAGGCTACACAATAAAAATTCAAATCACTCAACTAACTTTTAGCCTCTCACTAAGTTCAACACATGAACAAAACAGGACTGGGAATGAAAGAACTCTTATTATCTTTCCTTCTCTCACTACACGCCTATTTTAGGGTTCTCTAGTAAAGTTTTTTGTAGCATAACCAAGACTCTCAATTGTATATAAAGATAGCTTCTTTTTATAGAGAATGAGAGATCCAATTTATCTTGAAAGCTTCTTTTATTTTAATTTTAAATATCACATACTTAATCAAAATAAAAGAGATAACTTTCCCTTTCTCTTTTCTGCTTATGACACCACACATAGAGAATCTCTTTATGCTTGTAGCGCTACACATCGAGAATCTCTTTGTGCTTATGACACCAATCATTAGCTAGAAGAGGAAGGAATACTACTTATTACCCAATCTGATTAGTTTGTCTAATTCAAATTGTTCAATTTTGAATAAATCATCTTTATCAAAATTAGAAACTTCTTAAAACATAAAACCTAGTGGATAAGATAGGCTGCACAAGGAACCCTTATATGTGTCTATTACATGTCTCACCTAATGGGTGGTACCCACTGTATATCTTCTAAAATTAATTGTTATTTATTATTAAATAATCATATTATTTAGTAATTATAAATTAATTTATAATTAATTTATTTTAAGTGATATTTACTTTAGAATCTTATAATTTTAAATTAATTAACAAAACCAATAATTTCACTTGTCCAATCAATGTTTATAAGGATGGCGGGGATTAACGAACCCTAAATATCAAGCTCCAATAAAACAAATATATTAACTAAAATCCTTAATTCCAATGTTATTTCATTAAAAACTTAAAATTGCACTCTTTTATTAATCCCAATGTTACTTTACTAAAAACTTGGAATTGCATGCCTGAAATTATAGATATAATTACTCATATTTTAAAGTTATCTATTTGTTATAGTTATTGCATATAAATTGATCCTTTATAAGTAATTCATAATTAGAGCTTGATAAAATTCGCTAACCTTTCTAATTACTTTTTTATTCTTGAGTAGCATTGATTCTCGAATAAATAGTAATTTATGAACTTAGTTACAAATTAATCACTCATATCATTCAAGACTCAAATCAATACTCAAGAGAATTATTTATCTACTTCTTATTGAAGAATGAATGGATTTCATCTTGTAATATTAACATCTCCAGCTACTTACTTCACAATGCATCCAAAAAACAAGGGATAGGATTGGATTCTCAAAGCTGTACTAAGTATATTAAAAGACATAATTTCATAAATATGTGTTTACTAATAATTCAGGATTAAGATCATTTTATATATGACAATCGTTCGATATAATTAAAATTTGGTATATTCTAACAGAAATTATTTAACCATTCATATCACATCGTCTAGGTCCTACGTAATCTTATTATGTATAGTGAACTCTTTTAATGACTCACTACTTAACGATTAGGATAAGATCGTTCTACTCTCGATAAAAATGACATGAACTAGTAATGCTCAATTAAAAATTTCATACTTTAATTGAATAATTAATTATATATTATTGAATATTTTAATTATTACCCTTAAATATTATCCTCCTATATACAACACTTAATATACAATATTTAATGTCACATGCATAATTATAGAATTTTTATGATATCCATAAAATATTCAAAAATATGCATATAAATATAATGAAAAATTCACTTTATCTATTTACAAATATGTCATTTGCAAAAATCTCATATGCTTTAAGGGCATCTGTCCTAACAGTTGTCCTGTTGCAAAGAAGACAACATATAAAAATACCAGTATACCCATAAAATAAACTCACGTGAAGGGCACATGCGTATTTCCATTAGTTTTTTTTTTTTTTTTTTTGTGGATTTGAACGATAGACTATTAATTGCCAAGGTTTTAAGAAAATAATGAACACAAAGATAATAAAAACTTCACTTTATCTATTTATAAATATGTTATTTGTAAAAACTTTACATACTTTAAGGGCATCTATCCTAACAGTATTCCTATTGCAGAGAAGATAATATATAAAAATACCATTGTATTCCATAAAATAAACTCACGTGAAGTGCATGGACGTATTTATAAATAAATAAATTGAAATTTTCATTATAGTTGTGTTCAAATAGACCATTAATTCATAAAGGGCGTATTTATAAATAGATAAAGTGAAATTTTCATTATATTGGTGTTTATGTAGATCCTTATAAGTAGATTACATGAAGGGCATAGGCGTACTTATAAGCGGCACATTACATGTTCCATTAGTTTTTTGACGGATTTGAACAATAGACCATTAATTATTAAGGTTTTAAGAGTTTAGAAATTATTTTGTTAAAATTAAAAAAGAAAGAACAAAATATCACCTATTAAAAAATTGAAGAACCATTAAATCATTGATACAAATTACTCTTATTTTTATTTCTCATTAAGGTTGGTCTAATTCCCTTATTCCCCTAGAATGAATTGCTTGAATGAAATACTCATAACAATAAGAAGATGGAACGATGTTTGGGCCCAATTGGAACCAAATCTATCTAGGGCTCTGCCAGAAAGCACATTTAGCAGTTTCAAAAGGGCCACACAAGCACAAAATACGTAAACTCTTACACTGGTAAAAACGAGGGCACAAACTCTGTCAATCCCCAGATTTTGATCTTCCTGATGTTTGGCTTACGAGCTTCGGCTACAATCTTCTCCAATATTCGTCTTCAAATTCTTCAATCTTTGTCGGTGAGTGTTCAATAATAATCCTCCATTTTTGAAAACATCAATTTCCGACGATCCTATGCCTTCAATGAAAATTTTCAATACGAATGAAAACAGAGAAGATTTTCAATATTCGTGGATTTTCTAGGCATCCAAACAGAGGGTTTTGGACTTTTATATAAATCGTCTGAATTTCATTTTCACTCAACGAGTTGCAGAGTCGATGCCAGCGAGCGCAATGGATGTTTGTGAGAGCGGGAATGGAGATTCCGGACGATAAGCGTCTCGAGTACGCGCTTCCGTACATCCATGGAATCGGGAGAGCTAGAGCTCGCCAAATCCTCTCCGATCTGAGCTTGGACAACAAGCGTGTCAAGGACCTGACCAAAAGAGAGGTCTACATTCTCGGCGAGGAGCTCTCCAAATACGCCATCGGAAGAGAATCGGTAAAAAAAAAAAAAAAGTTCAACTCTTTCTGTTTTTTGCCTTAGCACTGTCCGGTTAATTTTGGGGGGGTTTCAATTTCAGAGGAGCTACGTTGAGAGAGACGTGAATAGACTGGTGGATATTCAGTGCTACAGAGGGATTAGGCATAGCGAGGGATTGCCTTGCAGAGGACAAAGGACGAAGACCAACGCTCGAACCAAGAAGAGTTAGGGATTTCCAGTGAAGAAGAAATGAGTCAGAATCGATTTGGGTATTTTTCTTTCTCTGAATTTGTCATTTAGTGACGTGCATATCTTTTTGGTTTTGGAGGGGTTTTGGAAATAAGAAATTCTTCACAAGTTACAAAATTTTCCCATGTCGATTGATATATAAAGATGTGAATTGGGTTTTTGAACTGGGATGTACTCTTTTTCGGAATCTTTGTCGTTGTCAACATTTTCATGAACAATTGAAAGAAACCGAGCATGCTGCAAAATCACTGCTTTTGTAGGCTAAACTTGTTAGTTGTTTTCTTCAAAAGCTAACAAGAGGTGTTATAATTCTACACTGATATGACTTGTTGTCTTTAGTTAGTTGTCTACTGGTTATTAGATGTCTGCTATAGGAAGCAACATAGCGAGCCAAGGTCTTTATCTATTGTCAATAGCATGTTGGGCAAACAGTCTGAATTGAAAGAATGAGTTCAACCGTGAGAACTTTATACCTTAACTGTTTCTTTACTTTACATTGTAGTTTATATTGTAGTTGCAAAGAGCTTTTAACCTCAGACAATTCACATATGTCATAAGTAAATGCAAGTTGGGTTGAGTTGCCACTTATTTTTGCTGTCGCCAAAATTTTTGCCTAAGAAGCCTTGCTGAAACTTGAAGAGTAGATGAAGATAGTTTGAACGATGAGAATAGTAAAAGAAAAATGACGAATGAAATGATGGAACTTTCTAAGCTGTTTACTTGCGTTTACTTAACATATGTGAAACATGAATTTAATTTTAGGTTGATAAATCAACTATGGTGTGACTACAAATTAATCATCATCTAACGCTTAAAAATTTACCTACACGGTGCAGTATTGTACCATAGCTCTACTGATAAGAGGTTTAAAGAAAAAAATCAGTATTATAAAAAAGAAGTATGATAAAAAGGTTAAGTATTCAACACCCATAGGGTGTTCGGGAGAGCGGTTGAAATTAAAAATATTGGTTAAAAACTGTAACATGTTAAAGCTTTACATTGGAGTAACTTTTTGCTTTTTGCTTTTTACTATAGCTATTGAGAGCTGTACATTGTTAGATGCCAAACAGTCATAGAGTCCCACAAAAGACATTGACTGCCTAGTAATATTATGTAGAATATGGCCAAAAAAAAAAAGGTACCAAATGCAGCTCGACTGTGGAAAGAAAAATGTGTCTTGAATACATATTAGAAATTAGGGGATTACAAGCGTTTGAAAGCAAGCATTAGTTAAATCGGGCATAAAGTATCTCGGAGTCAAGGCCAGTGGCTCAGAGATATCCAAGAACAAACATTTCTTATCTAGAGGTTTAAACCAAAACAAATGTCAACTAGAAGGGACAATAATAAAGCTGTTGAAGGATAAAATGAATCCCATTTAAACGATGAAAAAAAAAATGATAGCCCCGTGCGTTTCTGGCGATGTCAAATATATGGAAATGCAAACACCATCATAGACTTTTTTTTTTGGCTAAAAATCATAGACAGCTGTTGTTACACACAAAATTCATCTTATGAGAAGTATGTTGACAGCTGAAAAGCAAAGATACAATGAAGCAAATAACTAGATTAAATGGCTTTGTTGCAGTTAAGCCCTTGTTTGGCACCTACGGTTGGAACCTTCCAACCATTTACAATAAAAAAGCTCTCTGTAGCCCCAATGTAATATAGCTGTCAACAGCTATAGTGTTTTTAACTAATATTGGTTCTAACTAATAGTTCCAACTACTCTCTTAAACAAGAGCAAAGAAAACTAACGAAATAGTTTAGGCCTTTCTTTATGTCATCCCAGCAGCCAAATATGTAACTTTTAGTCTGAAATAGCTTTATCTTGATCGGAGCTGGTTCATAGTAATCTTTTGACTATTCGATTAATCCTAACTTTCACTTAAACTTTACAGGCACGTCCCTTCCAAAATTTTTTCTTATCATAAATTGTAACCAATAAATTAACGTTTAACAAATGCAAAACAATACAAGAAAATGACTAAGAAAAGCACGATATACGCTGCCAAGAATCTCAACCACACAACGACAACATGACTGGGGCACATCAAATTGCATCTCAAAAGGTTGATAACAAATTTGATTTAACTCAAATCACATGCAAATCAATACTGTTGTACATCAGTTTCACAAGGGAGAAAGAGAGAGAGAGAGAGAGAGACCAATATGATTAACGAGGAGCCTTTTTCTTTCCAGCAATGGTTACCCTCTTACCCTTCAATGTCATGCAGTTGTTCTTGGTGTGCTGTCCTCTGCAAGGCAAGCCCTGAATGTGGCGTATTCCTCTATAGCATTGAATCTCCTTCAATCTCCTTATAGCCAGAGCATTGAAACGCCTCAGAAAATAAAAGAACTATAAGAGCCAACCACTAATGAAATATTAGAAGTCATTGTCAGATTCAACACTCTATGCTTAACAGTTTAAACATTTGGATTTAATCGTGGATGTGTGCTTTACTTCACGGGGGCACATCGCTTAAATTGTAAACATGTGACTCTTTTCTCTAAAATTTTCTAAAGTTTTCAATTGCGCTATCATTTTGTAAGAAAAATTATGACGGCATCCTCACTTGATAATTACATGTATAACCATGTCTATATTCTACAAAAAATTATCTCTTTTGTTTTTCTTGTCCCCATTGAAAACCTTTCTTGTCACCAGCACTATTTGAATTAGAGCGCAATCATCCTTGGCTTGAAGTAGCCTGCCAAAAGAAGAGCAAAATTTTCACCCTCTACTCTAAAACAAAAACAAAACATTCAGCATGCTTAATTGGCCAAATTTGATCCTCAAGTGTGAAGTAAAAATAAGTCAATCGCATTTAGAACAATGACAATAAAATGTACGCATAAGTATAAATTTGAACAAGGTCAAACCAAACCAGATTCTAGTGCATATTAATAGGATATAAATCGAAGATAAAAAAATGTAGTTACCAGGTCACCCTCAATCATGTACTTAGAGACCTCGTCTCTGAGAGTGACGAGTTCATCTTCGTAGAAGTCTTTGGTGAGCTTGTTTTCCATGTTGAGGTCGTTTAGGAATTTGCGAGCTCTGGTTCGACGAATCCCATGAATGCACTGGAGCGAGAATTCAATCCTCTTGTTGTTGGGAATTTCCACTCCTCCAAGACGAGTACATTTCACGCTCAACCCAACAATCTCCTCTTTATACAAAAAAAAAAAAAAAAAAAAAAAAAAAAAAAAAGAACCATTTCAAAACCCACTTAGAAAAAACATCGTTATCCCAAAAAAAAAAAAAAAAAATACCCATTTCAAAACCCACTTAGAAAAAACAACCCATGACACTCAATTCAGAAAATCCGAAATTTGAGGCTAAAAAAAAATGGTTTTCCAAGACCCAAAAGATGGAGAATGTAGAAAGGAGAAAAACCCGAGGAGGGTTTGTGGTAGAAAGAGAGAGGCGGTTGGAGAGAGATAGAGCTTAGGCCATTGTAGATTGCAGAAATCGAAGGCGCCACAGGCAGCCAGTGTTTGTGCCATTTTGTCTTTCTTTCCTTCTTTTTCTTTGGCTTTTGCTTTTCTGTGTGGAGGAAGATGAATGAGAGAAAATAAAGGCTGCTTGCTTATCCTCCTGACATATTTACGAATAATGTATCTTATTAAACAGTTGATTAATTTTATCACTTGTAAAAAATTTTTTACTTTATATATTACTCATAAAAATTAATATAAAAGTAAAATAATCCAAAAAAATAAATAATTTATAGTATTTTTGAAAGAGTTTTTTACGTAGCATATTTTAATACATAGTCTAAAAAAGACGGTATATTTAAAAAACTCTGACCTTTTTTCCTATCCGTTGTCAATCGGAAAAAAGCTCAGCTGGCCCAACATTTTCCTACTTTAAAAAAAAATACATTGCATTGTCACGTTGTCGTTATGAAATTAAATTTTAATAAATTATTTAGACTATTTTAAAAATATTCTTAGTGAGATAATAATTGTTTTAATGATATCATTTTGAAACATATATAAAACATTTATAAATTAGAGACATATTTCAATTTAGTAAACATAATTGCGTCATTTGTCTCATTAACCTATAAAAGATAATACTTATATAACTATACCTTTTAGTTTTTATTATAATTTAACTTATCCTTTTATTTTAAAAACTACAAAGGATTCAAGTTTCTCTCTCGTAAACTTTTTCAACAAAAAAACATAATTAGACCGAATTTGTTTATAAAATATATATTTCTTCTTGGGAAAAATTTTTAAAAAATATTCTTTTAAAGTCATGAAACTTAAAATATTATTTTGACATTTAATCATTTGTTTTAGGAATTTTTATGTTTTTAATATAAAAACATTTTCATAACTATTTAAGGGTAGTTATATTATTTTGTCTAATTTTTCTATTCACAAGAATGAAATTGAAACAAATTTTTAAAATTTAAAGGATACTTTTGTAATTTCAAACAACAAAAGAACAAATTAAAAAATAAGTACAATTTGAAGTACAATTATATAATTAACCCAAAAAATCATATGAGAAATATATAAAAGTAAAATGGAATTTTGAGTTATGGTAAACATATATATAATTATTATTATAATAATATTCATGTTTTATAAAATCATTATTATAATGATATTCATGTTTTATGTAAAACAAAGTCAAATAGTAATTATTTTAACCGCAACATATAAGAACGTCCCTTTAAAGAAGCACATTTTAATAATGTCCTTTTAAAAAGCTCTTTTTAAAACTATTCATTTAATTAAAAATAATTTATTAAAAATCCGAGTTACCTTTTCTTCTTTAATTAGAAAAGAATGATTTATTAAAAGTCCGATTCGCCCTTCCTTCTCACTCCCTCATGTGCTAGACTACTCCATCGCAACACAGGCTACCGAAGAGGAACCCAATAGATACTAGAGTGGAATCTACCAAATTAATTTATTTTTATTTTCAACAAAAAAATTCTAAGCATTTGTGGTCATCGGTGTGAGCCGCTGGAACAAAATCTAATAGATGTCATAGTAGAATCTACCAGAGTATCTTTTTTTTATTTTCAACAAAAAAAATTCAAAGCACCTTTGATCGTTAGAGTGGAATATTGTTGATGCCAAAGTGAAATCTACTAGATTATTTTATATTTTTTAAAACAAAAATACCAAATGCCCCTGGTCACCAACGCAAGCCGCCAGAGTGAAATTTGGTAGATGTCAGAGCGGAATTTGTCAAATTATTTTATTTTTGTTCCCAACAAAAAATACCAACCGCTTCCGATCATCGGTGCGGGTCATCAAAGTGAAATCTAGTATATGTTAGAGTAGAATCTACCAAATTATCTAATTATTTTTTATTTCAACAAAAACTACTGACCGTCTCTGGTCACCAACTTGGGTTGCCATAGCAAATTTGAACAAAAACTACCAACCATCTCCAGTTGCCAATGTGAGCCATCAAAGCGGAATCCGACAAATGCTTGAGCGGAAGCCGCCAGGTGTCGGATTGGAACCCACCAGGTGTGAGATGGGAACCACCAGGTTCCGGAGCAAAATCCACCAAATTGTCTTATTATTTTTTTTCCAAATTAAAAACATTAAAATTGCAAAATCCTGCTACATTCAGATTGGAACAATTTAGCGTACAACCTTCATAGAAAACAAGCTTTAAGAAGAAGATGCATAAAACATAACTATTATTTAAGCTCCCATGCTACTTCAAATAGAAATACATGTATTTGACTGTTCCATATTGTGCCCATTAGAAAATAAAAATCAAGTTCCTGCCAAAAAGCAAATTAACTTGCAAAATTATTGACGCTAACTTGACAGCCTTTGCTAGCAAACTATTAATGCAGACTCATGAACATGATGCAATGAGCCTCCAATTACTAGGTACCTCTTCTTCATCCTTGTTCCCTATATAATTTAGCATCCTCGTATTGTTCATATAATAATATCTTCAATCCTCCTAAAATATCATCCAACGAATAATTAACTACGTGTAATTTGACAAAAATTATCATAAACTGCTATCAGAGAAGTATATAAGCCAAAACTCCAAATATAGTTTGTTTAAAGTCCAAAAACAAAGCCTTAAAAACCAGAATAGAGATCAACGCATGTTCTACCTTCTAAGAAACACCATATCGTAATAACGAGATGTTCTTTGAGAGAGAAACTAAATTTTGCAAAATGGATTGTTCGTGTAAATCTTCACAACAATATTCCTTGAGAACTTAATGAAACAAAAATGGAATCAAATGTACTACACGTTATCGCCTAGTTCTTGGTACTAAATGGATGAACGTGTGGGCGTAAAAAAAATATAGTTTCAAAATGTTCACTCAACTAACGTAAGTCACCTATTAATCTTAACACATGAGCAAACAGATCTTGGAATAAAAAACTTTTCTTCTCTCTTTTTATTTCTACATGCCTATGAAGGGAGAGTTTTGTAAAGTATTTTTGGTCTCTCCAGGACTCACACACATGTAACTCAAATGAATACAAGAGGCCTCTGTTTATAGAGAATAAGAGAGCAAATTAATTTTCAAAAAGTCTTCTTATATTAATTTAATATCAAATATTTAATTAAATTAATAAACACAAGTTTTCCTTTACTGATACTATGATAGGCGCCACATACAGAGAGATTCTCTATGCATGTGGCACCATTCCCATAATAGTGCATGTGAGATTGCTAATTGTTACTTAATCTTATTTGCCTCCATATTTAACTTTTCATATTTGAATTAAATCTCATTTATTCAAAAATAGAAATACTAAATATGAGAATTTTGTAAACAAGCTTTGACGTGCACAAGGGACTTTCCCTTGATAGCATAGGCGCCACCTACATAATGGACCCACCCACTACGTCTTTTTTCAAAATAAATTATTTTATTCTATTTTAATTATTAAATAGTCCAAATATTTAATAAATATAAATTAATTCATAATTAATTTATTTTGAGTGACATTTAATTTAGAATTCCACAATTCTAAATTAATTATTTAAGCTAATAATTCTACTTGTCCAATAGTGTTTACAAGGATGGCAAAGGCACCAATAAACCTATAACTCAAGCTCCAATAAAACCAGTATATCAATTGAACTCTTTAATTAAATATATTACTATTTTATTTATTCCAATATAACTCCACTAAATATTTGGAATGGCACTCTCAAAATTATAAAATATTTAATTACTAATTTCTTAGAGTCATCTATTCAATATAGTCATTACATATAAATCGATCCTCCGTAAATAATTCATAATTAAAGCATGGTGAAATCCGTTAACCTCTCTAATTACTTATTTATCCTTGAGTGCAATTGATTCTCTGATGAATAATAAATTCATGAACTTAATCATGAATTGAGTGCTTGTATTATTCAAGCCCCGAGTCAATAGTCAAGAGAATTATTTATCTACTTCTCATTAGAGAAGGAATAGATTCCATCTTGTAATATTAACATTCTTGGTTGCTTACTTCATTATGCCTCCAAGATACAAGGAATAAGATTATATTCTTAAATTTATACCGAGTAAATCAAAAGACATAAATCATTAAATAAGAGTTTGATAATAACTCAAGATTAAGATCGTTTTCTATATGACCATCAATCGATATAATTAGAACTTACTATATGTAATGGAATCATTAGTTGTTCATATCACATCTTGTCCCAATGCTACATAATCTCATTACGTATAGTGCAGTCATTTAATGACTTATTATATTAATGGTTTAAATAAGACCATTCCATTCTTAAAGAAAATGACCTGCATTAGTAACACTTAATTAAAGATTTCATACTTTAATTGAATAATTAATTATAATAATTAATTATACGTTTCTAACCATTTTAATTATCATCTTTAAATATTATCCTCTTGTATATAACGTTTATATGCAATATTTAAGGTTACATAGATAGTTATGAAAGTTTAATGATATTCATAAAGTATTCAAAATGCATACACACAAATATGATGAATAAATTCACTTTATTTATTTATAAATGTATTCCCCCCAAAACATCATATTATTTAAGGACATCTATCTTTTCTATTAAAAAAGTCTAATGAGAATTAAATTGAAATAAGTTTTTCGAATACAAATGATTTTTTTATAGTTTCCAAAGACGAAGAAATAAATTGAGAAATAATTAAAATTAGGAGGTATAATTTTATAATTAACCTTAGTAATTATATCCAAAAAAAAGACCTTCCTACATGAATCAAAATTAGAAGTTGTTCATTGAAATAAATAAATAAATAAACAACAGCATGAAGAAAACAGAGCTTATGAAAGACTTACCTTTAGAAACTGCCAGACAAAGGAGAAAAGATCCAACTCGACACGACAGAGATCATCGAGACCAACAGCTTTGACCGTGATGGAGATGGTCATCACTCTCCTCGAGACTAGGTCGGAGTTCGCTCAACAGTTCTAACCACGATGGATATCTAATAGCTGACAACCATGACAAGCAGCCATCATCTTCCCCTATTCAGATCGTTGATTGCTCCTACCTCTTCATCGCAACCTTATGATTTGAAGCAAGTCGCTGCCAAGATTTGCCCCCAAGATTGCTTGTCATGCTAATATGAACAACACAACCAAGATCGTCGAGATCATCGTGGCTGAGAAAAATGGATTGCAAGTACACAATATCGTATAAGCAAGTAATATAATGATAAATAAGAGTATCATTGCCACATAGATTGTGTTTAACTTTCGTTAATTACAGAAATTATATTAACTTTAAGATTATTTGAACCATCAATTAAAATAAAACTAAAATCTAAAACTATTTTAACAAAATTAAATAAAATAAATGAAACTAATGAAATAAAATAAAGTGAAAGAAAACACTCTAAAGATTCAATTTCCCCTAATTATGTCACTAAGAATCCATTGGAAAAATCACTAAGCATCCAACAAATGAGACAATCACAATTAATTTGAATATATAAAAAATCAAATCAACAAACATAAAGCTACATCGAAATCCTTAGAACACCAATAATCAAACCATGAACAAAAATAAATAACACCAATATTCAAGAATTCTTAGAATATAAGAAAATTTAGAAAAAAAAATCACTAGAATAGAAATATCACAAACTCGAAGCTCATCTTTTCCAATCTTCTTCTTTCTTTTTTTGTCTTCAAAAATGTTCTTCAATAGTGTTTTCAAAAGAAAAATAAAAGATCTAAATCTTAAAAATAAAATAACCTTACAAGACAAAATTATTCTCCCTCTCTTTCTTTTTCTGCATGTTTTTCTTGGGAATCAACTCTTAAGCCCCAAAACAATGGGGGTACAAAAACCCAAGCCCCAAAACAATAGAGGTTCAAAAACCCAAGTCTCACGTTCTTCCCCCCAAATGAGGAAGGAAAACAGCCCATTAAGGGCTTCTGACACATTGTTGGGACTTGACGCAGTTGTTCACCGGGCGTTGGGCTCTTTGGATAGACAGCGGAAGAACATAGGAGCAGGCGCACGATTACACGGGAGGGAAAAGTCATGTTGCAGTGAAATGGGAAGCTAGGGTTAGTGGGCACTGACAGCTGAGACGTATGGCGCACGCGATTTGGTTTGGGTTGCTACAATGACTGACACAGGAGGCACCGCTGTCCGGTGTGAGGAGCACACACTGATCTGGCTACATTGGAAGATAATCTGACGACCTGGAACACGAAATTTTGTGATTTTTTTCACTCACGCAAGTCGGCTTCAGTTTGGGCATGCGTTGAATTTGAATTTTTTTCACCCGTTTTTTTTTTTACCATTTTGTCCCAAAATAATTCCAATTACTCTTTTTGCCCCTTTTCACCTATTTTACCTGCACAATTGATGAAAATAAATGGTTAGAGGAGAAATTAGAATAACATAAAATTTAAAAAATAAATTAACTAAAATATAAATGATAAAAATAAAAATAAAACAAAATTAACAAAAATTTAATTAAAATGTCTAGAACATAGCAAATCTATATGTAATTAAGTGTAAAAATAACCCTATTTTTAAAAAAAAATTATCATGGAGACTGTGTGACATCATCTAAGGAAGAGAAAAGAACGAGAGAGAGGAGAGGAAGAGACTCGAATAACAAAGAGGGAGAAAGAGAGATTCTAAAAAGAGAAGGGCACAGAGAAGAGAGAAAGAGAATGTAACCACCTACCTTTTCGGGCCGCTAGTTAACTTGTTTAAACATATTTCTTAAACTTGGTTTCTTACTTACTAGTAAGAAAATATTGAGTAATTTTTTTTCCTTTTCATTAAAACATACTTAAAATTGTTGTGACTTTCGTTGTAACAAAAATTGAGACATGACTCAAAACTTGACTTTTTTCAAAGCATTTCATAAAATATATCTTTTGAAATGTTTTTTATAAAATATTTTTTGTTAAATATTTCCTTAAACATTTACTTTCTTAAAACTTTTAGAATAATTTTTCGAACAACGAAAACTTTCTCTTAACATAGCAGAAAACTACCATAGTGGTATCCACACTCAATCTTCACCTCTGTCGCCGCAACATTGAGCTTGTCAACCAATCATACTAGTGTCTTGTAGGACTACTTACAGCATGAAGGAACTTATAATGAGTTTTCATTTAGTAAGCTCAAAAATAATCTCATAAAACATTAAAACATTCATCATAAAGCCTTTCTTTTAAAACCTTTCTCATAAAACATCTTTTATAAATGTTTTTCCTAAATATTTCTTGTAAAAACTTTCTAACAAAATGTTTTTCATAAAACATTCCTTATAAAATCATTATTTAGGGGAATGCATGCAATATCATAATGCATGATTCTATTTATGCTTAATTATGAACTTTCTATCATGAGCTTCGTATTATCATTCTTAGCTTGCTTGAACTTCTTATCATCAGTCTTATCTTTTCTTTATCTTGTGAACTTAAGTGTTTGTACCAATATCATCAATTATGAAAGCATAATGCTTTTCTTGTGAAAGACTTAAGCTCATCAAAAATAAGATAATAACTTTAACGTAACTTGTAAACCTTACATCAAGAAAGCTGATACGATACTTAGTTATCTTTAACATGTGGGTTTAGGTAACTAACCTTGTAATCTTGGTGAGTATTATGCATAACATGGCTTGATGTCTGAATCATTAAACATAATCATTGCAAACATATGACAAATCAAAACTTGAACTTTTAAAAAATTATGCCTGATAAATGCAAACACACTTTAAACATATTCAAAGCATTGAAAATTATTTTCTTCATGCTATATGTGAGGTTTGAAACTTACTTGGATAACGATCTAACATTTCCACTCTATCCAATCCTTTCTATTAGTCTACTTTGTGTTTGTTCAAATGACACCTGATTATTAGCTAACTTCTTTATTACCGACCTACTTGATTAATAACATAACTTAAATGTCTAAATGTCAACCTTCCATTCCTTGTACTTAACCTCATTTCTTTTTTATTTATCTTTCCTTTGCTTAACTTGAACATCCCTTAATCAAATTTCTCATCTTACTTGACAGTTTCATTACTTGACATATTTAGGTACTTTTTAAAACTTCGCTAATTCAAAGTGCTCTGGCTCTGTTTTATCAGTTTCTTTAAAATGACAACTTTACCCTTAACGGGTTTCTCGCAAGCCTTGTAATTTTACTAAACTTCTTGTTTTACTTTACCATCCCAATACTTATGGGTTATGGAAAAATTCTCACTAAGATGCATTTTTCTAATTATGGTGTTTCGATGTCCGTTTTGACCATTTTATGAAAAATAACTATTTTGCCATTGACAGGTTTTTGAAAACTTCAAAACCTATTTTAAAACATAACTTTCGTTTCTCTACTTCTCATAATATTACAAAAAAACCAAACATCAATTTCCTTTTCATAAAAATCAATTTTATCAAAACTTTACGGTTTAGACCAATAATACAAAAATCTGGACGACAAGTTTCTCTTTCTTTTTCTGGTAAAAGCCTTACATCATTTCAAACTCAAAATCTGTGGGTATTCATTGCCCACAACAGTGCAGACAATGTTTCTCACCAAAAATCTAGTTTTTATACAGTTTTACGGTTTTGGCTAAAACATAAAAATCTTGACATTTTTACCCTTGGGACCAAAATTAACCATATTATACTAAAACGTTTGGTTTTTCACAAGGATTAAACTTACAAAAGATCCTTGGTCAAATTCAAACCATTCTATAACATTTTTCTCTTTACAAAATTTTGTGCTCAAAATATCGTAAAATTCATATCTTAAAATTAATATAGAATTTTCGTGACCCATCCATAATTCTTAATCATTACGACAAGATCTACAACTTCGGTATTTTAACTTTTTTCAAAATCATTCATCTTCATATAGTTTTTAGACAGGCAGAACCAAAAACAATATTTTTTGGTTTGTTCTAATCGGAATTCGAGCAGGATTTCTTCATGAAAGTCATCCAGATCTATTTCCAATAAATCTCGTGTTGAACTCATAAAATAATTCGTCCTTTAAGGCCTTCAAAAAGCTATTCCTTTGAAAACTAGTTAAATTTTATATTTTGACAAAGTTTAACAACCTTTCTCTTTTTAGTATAAAAATCCTAATTTTTAACTTTCTATCATCATCATCATCTATACAACATACCATATAATTCTGCCCTAAAGTCCACTTAATATGCTATAGTCTATAAAGTTTACAATCTATAAACAAATCTCTTGAAAACATTAAACTTGTCAAAACATTATTAAAAGTTGTTAATGAGCATTTTACATCATCACAAAAGGCACATGCCATCCTCCTAATAATAAAATTTACATTCTTAAAATCTCACCAATGTTAGACGTGTGTGAGAATACATCTTGGAGATGAGGAACACTATGGCTCAATTAAAGACACTTGAGATTGATATAATAGAATCTTTTCTTGTGCACTATAGATTAATCACTTTTTTCACAGCATTGTGAACTCTTCTTCAATATGTTACATTACACATAAGGACAAATTGTCAATTATTAAATTTATGACCATGTGTATTAAAGAAGAAGAAACGCTGATAACGAAAACTAGTGAAAGTGCGTTATTGACAATACAAGAAAAGAGTAAACTAATAATAATTCAATCTCAATTTTGTTATGAATCTAATATGATTAATATAAATCATAACACTTAATGGATTGATTTTGTTATACAATCCACATTTCAAATACCTTACAAGGTATGCGATGTAACGCCCCCTTTACGGACGTCACAGATGTCGTTACATTCATTTTGTAATACTTTTATTAATAAGATAAACTATTTAATAAAAAGGTAATTTGAAAACATAACCCAGGATCCATGCGTTTTTCTTTTTTTTTTTAACATTTATACATCAATGTATAATATATTACTCAATTATAAACAGTCTTTAAATAGTTTATCTTACCAAATAATAGATTCATAAAAACACATGGTCAAAATTTCTTACACAGTTCGGCATGCCAAACTTGTAACTTCGACAAGCCAAACTCGACCGGTAGGCAGAAGGTCATCCATCAGCAGACCGCCTGAGGCTTTGCAAAATGGGGTTTTAAAATCAATAAGTTCGGTAGTAAGTTTCATAAATTTTTCATATTCCAATAAATTAAATAAAATTTCTATGACCCCAAAATTCATATTACAAGTCATTAACATATAATTACAGAACCACAAAATTTCACATCACCAAATAAAAATCATTAAGTCATTCAACACTTCATCCAATAACAATCCCTCAACTTCATGGATAAAACAGTCCTAAAAACCTAGTCTGAATGAAAATTAAATAATACATGAAATATTCATCATATTATCACCAAAATTTTCAGTTCAAAACTTAACATCTAGATGAACATATTTGCCAAATTTCGTGCAAAATAACATTTATTTGCATTATGAATAAAACCTATATTTTTATGCATCATAGACAATCAACAATATTTTTTATGAGGTGTAGAGCGTGAATAATTAATATCTCAGCTTACGTAACACGAAATGGCACAAAATTTAGAGCAACATCACATAATATATACATGAAAAGCATATTAAAATTTTAGAGCATACAAAAATTTGTAGGCAAAGATATAAGAGTCGGAACATAGAGACAATACAATGTTACTGTTTAGCATAAATCAGCAGTGAGTGGTAGAGAGAAAAAAATTCATAACTAATCGTAGAAAATCCAATTGAGGTGAAATTTTGAGAGTTAGTGCATAACACATACATGAATAACATATTAAAAATTTAGAGCAAAAGAAATTTTTAGAAAAAGATATGGTAGTTGAATTGCAGGAGGAAAATACGTTTCAAAAATACCGAAATTGAGTTCATACCTTAAAACAGATTCTTCTCAAGCTTCCTTTGAATTTACCCCAACAAAATTGCAATATTTTATTCAAATGATAGCAGGAGAGTTGAGGAAGAGGAGAAGAAGAACGTGAGAAGAGAGAAAAAGAAGAGATGTCTGAGAGAAATTTAGAGAGAGAGAAAGAGTACTTTTTTTTAACGTAAAAATGAAATTAGAAAAATAAGGAAAACTCATCTTCTCCATAATAATCAGAATTTTTTGATTAAAATCAAGGCAAAATTAGTGGGAAATATGGAGAGGATTGAGGGAGAGTGAACAATTTAGCTTCACTTACCATATCTTGCCTTTTTAAAATGGGAAACCTTAATCAATTAAATTCAATCAATTGAAAGTCAAACATTAATTTCCTAAAATGAGGAAATTTATCCATAAATAAGTCAATCAATCAAAAATCATCATTTAATCACATATTCATCCTTGTCATAAATTTTGTGGAATTTCTGCTGACTGCTCGTCAACTGTCTTCGGCCTATCGATCTCTATGTTCTGCTTGCCGAAGGTTTGAGGTCTGGCCTACCAATTCTATTCGTCGACCTGTCCTTCCCTGAGAATCATTTCGGCCTACTGAACTTGAAAGTTTGGCCTACCGAACTTCCTTACACTTCAGAATTTAACAAACATTAATTATCACCAAAATCATTATTAAACATACAATATTTATAACATGAACACTTGAGCATATCGATTCTACATGACCGTCACCTGTCATAACACTTAAAACAAAATGGTTAGTACCACCATATCATATATCATAACACATATTATAAAGGAATTACTTAACGTCGTTACTAAAATGACATAATCCATTACACAAAAATTGGCGAGTATTACATGCGAAACCTAAGGATACCAATAGAATGTGAACAAAATATCTATTCGGAAAACAAGATTTGTTCATATATAAAGGCAATTTGAACATGCAATAAAAATAAATAAATAAGTAGTGGTCTTATTTGAATTTAGGGAAGACCTTATAAATTCCTATTTTCTCTGGGAATTTAATTTCGTTTTCAAGACTTGTACCTTTGGGATATTTTATCAGTTTTTCAAAACTTTCTTTAGTTTAAAAAAAATCCTATTAAGAATGGTACAATGTCTAATGGTCCTTTCAATCTCAATTTACAAAAGGATACCATTCATAACGTTATGCATGTTCATATTGGTATAAAATATTGTGTTATGAATAGAGATTCTTCTATAAAGTGGCACCAAAAATTAAGAGAAATCTCTCTAGAGAGAATTAAGGATTAGTAAATAATGAAGTACTTAGTACTTTAGATTTTACTAATTATAACACTTGTATGAACTATATTAAGTAAAGGCAGGCCAACCAATCCAAGAAAGGTGCAAAGAGGAATACGAACATATTAGAAATCATACATTCAGATGTGAATTCATATAGTTTAAAACACTTCATCTCTTTCATGAATGATTAATCACGATACATGTTTCTCTTCTTGCTTCATTACAAGAATGAAGCATTAAATGCTTTTAAAATTTTAAAACTAAGTAGAGAGACAATACAAAAAGCAAATTAAGATCGTGATTATAGATAGAGATGAAGGATATTATGGTAGATATATTGATAATGGACAAGTATTCGGTCCATTTGTGAAGTTTCTTCAAAAACGTAGGATAATCATCCAATACACCATTCTTGGTTCTCCGGAACAGAATGGTGTGAAATAAAGAAGAAACTGAACTTTAATGGACTTGATGTGACTAAATTCTTATGGATTACTACTCATAAACTGGTTGTGTATATATATAAAACTGATTTCTAACTAAGGTTGTCTCAAGGACACCATTTGAATTATGAAAGTTTGGAAATCGAGTTTGGGACATATACACAATTTAGATGCCCGTCTAAAGTAAGAGTTTATAACTCACAAGAAAAGGATATAGATCTAAGGACCATAAGTCAGTATTTCATTAGATATGTCGAAAGGTCTAAAGAATATAGATTCTATTGTCCATCTCATAGCGCTAAGAATATGGAATCAAAGAATACAAATTTCTTAAGAATTACTTTATCAGTGGGAGCGGTCTATCTATCACAAAACATTGTTTTTGGGAAAGATTATATTGATGCTCAATTTTCTGCTTAAGTAATAAATTGGTTGTTGTCCAAAATACTCCTTAAGTTCGATAGTGTTGATCAACGGATTATTAAAATTCCACAATTTGCTGATTATAATCCAGTAGATCAAATAGTTCAAGTAATACCTGAAATTATTGAATATATAGTTGAACAACATGTTTCTTAGGAAAGTGTTGATACAACGTTAAGAAGGTCTACTAGAATAAAGAAATCAATAATTGTTAGTGATAATTAGGAGTATCTATATAAGTTGGACTATAATATTTAAGCCAATAGTGATCTTGAAACATTTTCATAAACCTTAAATTGAATCAAACTTATGATTCAATGCCACGAAAGGTGAGTTCAATTCTATGGTATCTACGGGAGTCTATGATCTTGTCGAGTTGCCACAAGTTATAAATGAGTCTTTAAGATAAAGAAGGACTCATTAGGGAACTTTTAAAGATATAAAGTAAGACTCAATGCTAAAGGATTCACTAAAGAAGAAGGAATCGATTATAAGGAGATTTTTCTCCTGTATTTAGGAAAGCTTCTTTCACATAATTATGGCATTAGTTGCACATTTTGACTTAGAGTTGCAACAAATGGATGTGAAAATGGTTTTTCTCCATAAAGTTCTAGAGAAATTGGTTTACACTAAATAACCATTAAGAGTTTTCTCTAGTAATGGTGAGCATTTGGTATGTAACCTTAAGAAATCCATATATGAATAGAAACAAGCACCCTGATAGTGGTATTTCATAATGATAACTCTTCATTTAGTTTTGTAGATAACATTATAGATTAATGAACGTAACAAAAGGTTAGTGGGAGCATAATTTGTTTTCTTATTCTATATGTGGATAACGTTTGCTTGTAACCAATGATGAGGGTTTGCTACATAAGGTGAAACAATCTTTCTCTAAAAATTATGACGTATTGGATGTAGGTGACATGTCTTATGTCATTGACTAAAGAATCTATAGGGACATATATAAAGAAAATTTAAGTCTGTCACGAGGATCCTATATCAGTAAGGTTTTAAAGAGGATACGAATAAAAATTGTTCACCAAGTATAGCTCTTATCATGTGAAGGATGATAAATTAGTGGCCTAAAATGAATTATGTAAGGGAATAAATAAA
The DNA here is from genome assembly GCA_946598075.1 of Artocarpus hirsutus. NCBI lineage: Eukaryota > Viridiplantae > Streptophyta > Magnoliopsida > Rosales > Moraceae > Artocarpus > Artocarpus hirsutus. Next base: position 12,010 of record CAMOHE010046259.1, on the reverse strand, counting down.
GAACATTTCATATGCTTCAATTATGGAAGCCCTATGTATGCTCGGGTTCATACAAAACCTAGCATTGCGTTTGATGTGGAAATGTCAAGAATATGCTCGAGTAATCTAGGTAAGAACCACTTAAAAGCTGCAAATAAAGTCAAAAGGAATAAGAACCATAAACTATATGCTTACATATAAGCGAACTAAAAATTTGGAAGTGGTTTGTCACTCTGATTCAAACTCCCTAACAATATTGGATATATTTTGCTGGTGAAGCTGCATATTAGAGAAGTGCAAAGCAAATTTTAACTGCTACTTCCACTATAGAGATTAAGTTCGTGTTTGTTTTGAGACTACTTCGTATGGTGTATGGATAAAGAGTTTCATTTATGGGCATAGAAAAGTGCACTTGATTCCTAAGCCATTAAGTATATGTATTATAACAATTCAGATATGATTTTATGGTTAAAATAAAGTGGTGGTTGAATCAAGTACATCGACATTAAGTATTTAGCCATAAAAGAACGTGTTAAAAGATAAAATAGTGATCATTAGACACGTTAACACTAAATTGATCAAAGCTGATCCTTAACTTAAGGCAAGTTAACATTCAGATCTAAGGATCACACATATAGTGTGAAACTTGGTTTCTTTGTGTAATTTTCGTTATCGGAACAAATTTATTAAACTCTATTTCAATTGCGATATTTTTTCATATTTAGTTTGTATACATTCAGTTATTTAATTAAGAAATATCATTAAGAGGACCTAGAATAAACATAGGGTTCATTCATTAAGGTATATAGGCTAGTGTTCAAGGGATATGATACATTGTAATATATAGAAGATAATACTCGATATTAAGAGGACCTATTACCATGATTCATGTATTTTATCTCTTACTATGATAAATAATGGAATATATGGACCAAGTGGGAGAATGTAGAAACTGCTCCATATTTTAAAGAAACTGTTTCTACATTAATGTAAATGGTTTCTACATTAATTTTAAAGGAAATAGTTTTACGTCATAATTATGGTCCATTATTGAATTTTGATTCATCATTTACTGCCCATATAAGTTCAAAAATGTTCTCATTTGCTTTTCAATGGAGAGAGCAAAGAAGAACAAGTTTCACAGAGATACTTGGGTCCCCGAGTTCACAATTCTCTTTAGAAACAAAACACCATCATTTGAGTTTTGAGAGGACTTGGAAGCTCCCAAGCAAGGCAGCGATGCTTATAGCCGGAGGGAGGCAGCCACGTCGTGCAACGGACACCAACGGGTCTCTCTGCTTCAATGGCGGGAGGTACGCCAATTGATGTTTTCGCTGCACTTTATATGCCTTAGGTTTCTGAATATAAATTTAGTGCTAACAGGAGCCTCAATTCAATCCTTTCTTTCACCTGAATGGCTCGACGGTACAGCTTCGATTGTCTGTAAATAATTTTGAGACCTAACTCAAACAAGCGTTGGCATTCAAGAGGCACAAGAGGTAGTTGGCATGCAAAATGGAGCAGTTTATAAGTCACCACCAGTCATCTATAAACTAGAAAACACTCATACTAGATCTTTGCGGTACGAGGGCCATGCAAAACTTAGCTGAAACAAAATCATCCTAGCAAAAAAGAAAAAAACCCCCAACCCTGTATAGTTTTTTTCCCTCCCTTATAAGACGGCTAACACTGAAAGAGTACAAAGCCCAACCCTCTAAGCATCTAAAACTTTAAAGCAGAGAGCAATTAAAAATCAGAGTGCAAATTCCGTTATAGACACACCATAAAAATCAAATCCCTCTTAAGCTAAAGGACACATCCTACTATAGCATCAAAAAAAAAAAAAAAACTAAATAAAACAAAACCAAGTGACAGGAGATAAGCTAAAATAGGAACACAAGCAAAAAGCATTGCACAAAATTAGACAACATTGTGACCACATTATCCCATTATTCCCTCTATTAGTACGCCCATTAGCCATGGGAGTTGGTAACGTTTTTTTTCTTTTTCTTTTTTTGAGGGGAGGAGGGTAATATTGAGAAGCTCATGAAATGTTTAAAATGGTTAACTTGGAGAAATATGAACACCAAAAGAGAGATATACCTAAGAAAGGAAAGATGCAAAATTGGAAGCAGGGAAGTCCCTTGCAAGTTTTCTACCATAGTACAAAAAGAATAATCAATTATCTAAAAAACTACAAAAAAAAAAAAAAAAAGTTTCTCAGGAAGACAAAAAGAATCTCCAATTTTTTAGCAACAAAATTATGAAAACCCAAGAAATTGCTGATATATTCAATATAATAAGGCTGGAGAAAAAACAAACAAAAATTGATAAAAAAAAAAAAAAAACAGAGAGAGAAAAAAGCAAAGAGAATAATTAGTTTAAAAAAAGAAAACCCGCTATTTTGTTTCGTTAGGGTAGAGGCACTTCAATATGTCTTGGTCCTGAATAGGGCTGACCAATCATTACATAAACAACAAACTAATAGAGAGAAAAATTGTGAATCTGGAAGGCTCAACTCTTGACAAAGTCCTTGAAAAATAGAGCAAATTTAGAAACAAAACGTTAATGTTTGGCAATAAAATTAATTAGCCCTAAAAATTACATTGGAGAGAAAAGTACTGCACGCCGGAATCATGGGGGCAAAGTTGAAACAAAACCCCACTGAATCAAGGGCCTTGAACTGGAGCTTCCTAAAAGTAAGAAAACGGAGGTTTCAAATTCAATAAACGGAAGCCCATTTTTGACTTGATTTCAATTAAACCATCGATTCAAGTTTGGGTTAAAAATAACAATAAAAAAAGAAAACGAAAAAAAAAAAAAAAAAACCTCTGTTATTCGATTTAAGCTGAGGCAAAATATCAATGAGACAAAATAGGGGGACGAAGGCTTACTGCTATCACCAAGCAAATATCTTTACAAAATATATATATATATATAGTGAAAGATCAATGAGGCAAGAGAAATGATGTCGCTTTTTTAAACCATCATTATACGTCGAACAAATGGCTTCATTTTTATTCAAATAAGAGTCGGTGCTTGAACTGGCTTCTATTTAAATTGAACCGTCTTCTTTTTATAAACTTTGGTAGTCAGGCCTTACATACAACTTCTATTGACGATAAATAATGTCAGTTGAAGCAAAAGCGACTTCAATTTACATCCAGCACCAATTAGAATTCGGTTTTTGCTAGAAACGAAGAGACTTCAAACTTGATTGCACTACCGTCTTCTATTTACTGTTTTCTAGTAGTGAGTTTCCCAAAGGACAAGCTTTTTCAGACACATCCTATCACCTATTTGCTCAACTAATTCCTCTTTTATCAAGTAAGGCACTAATGTTGCAACATAGAATATGTTGACATCTTAAAAGCTGAAGAGTGATACAAAATAGCCTTTATCAGTGGCGCTCAACACGGCTACCAAATGAGAAAAATATAGAACATGTATATATTTAGCACGTATTTGGAGAATAGGCTTAAACTAATTGGATTAAACTCCAACAATATAAAACTCTTCGTTGCTACAGTGTTTTAAACCAATTGATTCTAATCGGAGTTCTTGAACACCCTGTCAGTAATCTAGCATTCAAATAGGTAGGTGAATAAAGCAGCTGATTATTTAAGGGTTGGTTTAGTGGTTGCTCTAAGGCACAAGTGAGAAAAAGAGCAAAGTTTAGTTTATATTAAGTAAAAATTATGTAAAGCTTGTTTTGTAATTAGGCTTATAATCATGCTGTTAGACAAAGATCTAACAGGAAAATACTGCACCCTTTTAAGATTTCACGTTTATTATGCTCTACTTTTTTCAAATCATAAGCTAGTGATACTCTTTGCTATACTCTTAGCTATTGGCCTCTCGCCACCTACGGTGGGTGCAGTATTTTACTACTTCACCTAGCAGCACGGCGCTTGTTTTGACCACTGAGAAAAACTTCTTAGAAGCCTTTAGAAGATGCTAATTTTATATTACGTAATTTTTCATAATAAATTACATAAAAGACCTTCTCAGTACTCCGCTATAATATTGTGTAGTTTTATGGCATCGATGATCGTTTGTGCTTGCGGTTTAAAAGACCGATCATTGGAAAATCGGACATAGGACAAGACAAGCCACGATGACCTTTACGGGCAAAAGTTCAAACCAAACGTAGACCAATGGGATTTGTTTGAGCTTCAACACGAGGATTTGAACTTCAGGATTTTAGAGCTTTTTTAGGAGGGGATACGAGGAAATGGATTAGGTGAGGTACTTCAAATTCTTTAAACACTTCAATCTTAGTCTTTAGATTAGAGATCAAATTTTGATCCAGATTAAATGTTAGAAAATCCATACCCTACTCGATATAGATAGATCGATCATGCTCTTCCTCTTCATTTTTCTTAAAAATTACATATTTTCTTCCCTTCTTGTTTTCTCTTTCATCTTACCAAAAATAACCCTCGGCAAGAACAAAAACAAGGGCTACAGGCAATGCAAAAATTAGAGTGCTTGGGGTAAGAACACAGTCTCGTCAACATCACATTTCAAATATAAGATTATACACATACAAACTACTTTCTACTAGTACCAGTCTCGACATCAGGAAATAGAAAACATGCTAATTATCCATGTTTCCAATTCACCCTAGATTTGCACTTAGCACATATATAAACACGTATACACATATACGTATACATATGCATACATATATACACATGTATATGCATATACATATGCACTACCAAGCTCCACCAAGGGAGAAATGAAAACACAAGAACACTTATAGCACCTGTTCCCTAACAATCACGATAAAAAACAGCCTACATCGCAGAATTAAAACCGCTCTAAGCAAGTTTTTGACATTTGAGATATGAAACAGAAAATAGTATGAGATACTATCCATGGAAATGAAACAGATTATCAAACTGCAACTGCAGAGATAAGAACCGAACTACGTTCCGGTGGCGCTGTAGATGTGGACTTGTTTATCGGGTGGCGTGGAGCGGCGGCCACGCGTCTGCCGACGTTGCATCCACCGATGGAACTGGGGGTCCCGTCACACGCCGGTTTAAACATCACCGGTAGGTAATCGTCGGAATGACAAAAGAAGACCTTCGTCTGGAAACTCTTCCTCAAAGAAACAAGGCCCTACAGATTAACGACGATCAGTTCAGAAATACAACACATAGTAAGACAAATCATAAGACGTGAAAGGGGGGGAAAAAAGCCTAACATGTAACCAGATTCAATGATCAGTTTAGACAAGATAATCTATCAAAACATCAACGAACCTTTTAGGATTCAATTATTTAATTTTAGAATAATATATGTTGCATATGCAATGATATCACACGAAGATAAAAATATATAAACAAAGGGAGTAATTAACCATACCTGGACTTTTGCGAGTGTCACCTCGCAAATCTTGTTGTTCCGCTCAGCTCTCCAGTCATGCTTGTCGAAATGTTTGTAGAACTTCCAAGCAGCAACCGCGGAGGTAAAATTAACAAAAGCATACCCCAAATTTGCTACTTTCCTTTCCTTCCAGAATTTGCTGCAAATTTCAAAATATTATTCAGAGCAAGAATAACGTAGAGAAATCCAAAACAAGTGAAGATAAAATTATTATTTATAAAAAAAAAAAAAAGGACAAATGAAAACTTGGAAGGTGACCAACTTGAAATCCATAGGCAGGTAAACAAAATCATAAGCAGACTTGGGTGCGTCGTCTGCCTTCATACTGTTCTCGTTTCTGCAATGGTTGCTCAAAATCTCCAACAAACAACTCCGACTGCCAAAAAAATAAAAAGGAAAGATTCAATCAGATTGCTAGATAAACATTCTTTATTTTGTCGCTATATACAAGAACAAATAGATTTTTCACATTTCTACTTTCTATAAAATATTAAAAAATCATCTGTGCAGTAAGTTGCATATACTTACAAAGAAAAATTAAGAGCATAAAGGTCATAGGAAAAGCAACAAAAAAATATCATTTTGAAACAAAAAAAAAAGGTACTCAGTGCTCAAAGTCACAACATAAGCTCTTTTACCCAAAAAAAAAAAAGACTTGAAACAACTTTTACACAAAAAAAAAGATAAAAACAAAAAACAAAATCACAAAGGTGAGACAAACACAGAGAGAGAGAGAGAGAGAGAGAGTAAGTACCTGAACTGATTTGGAATGTTCTTGATCATCACGGTCGTTTTCCTTGACCTCTCCAGCTCTTCAAAATCAGAAGGAAATGGTATAACAGACTGATTCATGGTTTGATCACTAAGCTTAAAATCACCTTCTTTGGACTCCATTAATGGAGTAGTCTTCTCCGCCGAGGTCCGCTTATTCGGCACCCACTTGCCCTGGCATGATCTCGGCCGTCGACGATGATCCCCATCACGATCATGATTAAAACACTCAACCTTACTACTACCACTAAAAGCAGTAGTCCTGCTAAACCGATCAGAAGCCTTGAAACACTCTTGATCCGTACGATCCTCGCCGTTCATCGGACGGAGAAAAATCGGACAAGGAGGAAGGTAGATGACTTTATAAGTAATGGTGGGTCTGTATAGGCAAGTATTATTAGCACAAGAAAGCGGGTATTGAAGAGGAAAGGGAGGCTTTGTGTTAGTGAAGTAAGGACTAGCATTAGGGTTTAATGGTTTTGATGAAGCCATGAAAACTGAAAAGCAACTTAGGGTTTTGAGAGTAAGAAACCAACAAGAAAAGTTCTTTCTTCCGTGTTTTCATATAGAGAAAGAACGGATGCTACATAGAAGGGGGGGGGGGGGAGTGGGGAAGAGAGAGAGAGAGAGACAGAGGGGGAGGCGGTGGGGGTGTATTTGAAAAGATCTTCATATTTTATTAGGGACGAAGATCAGACGGTAAAGTTGCTATTTTGTGTGAAATGAGATCTCCGCAATGATGAAAACTTCGAATATGGGATTTCTGATTAACCCAATCTGTCTCCCGCATTAAATGCAATACATGACAAAATCTTATAATTTTTTTGTTTTTTTTTTTTTGGCGGCGACACTCCTAGAGTGAGAGTGAAGAGTGAGAGAGCTGTACTCTCGCTCATCCTTTTTTAGCAGAGCACTTTCTTGGCTATTTTTTAGCACAGTTTTAATACTTGTGCAAAAACAACTTGTATTCATCCGGACAAATAAATATTTTTAAAACTCTTTGGTATTATTTTTAAAATAAATAAAATATTTTTATTTAAAAATTGTAAATTTTTTTAAAATTATATTTAAAATATTTTTAAAATTTTTATTTTAAAAAACATAAAACAATATTTCTAAAAGTTTTTAAAACAAAAACAAATGTAATTCCTGTATGGAGATTTGTGTGGCATGTGGAAAGTAACATACCCAGATAATTTAATTTAACAAAATTCAATAAAAGATTGGAATTTTTTTTAAAGAAAGATTGGTATTTTAACTAACATTTTTATGATCACAGAACTAACATATATAATTGCTTACAATTCCCTCGAGAAAGAAATATAGCCGGTTTGTTTTTATTCTTAAATTTTTTAAAAATATTTTTATATATTTTTTAAGGTAAAAATTTTAAAAACATTTTTAACATAATTTTTAAAAAATTTTATTTTTTAAAACAAAATTATTTACACCTATTTTAAAAAAAATACTAAACGGTTGAAACGTTTGGGAACTTGAGATTGATGATTAATAAGGTGTTTGGAAGGTGGTGGGAACCAATGGTGAGAACCACTTTTACTGTAGCATATGAGAACTTTACACTGTAGCAATTTGTTTTATTGTTACTGTAATATGTGAGAGCTTTTTACTGTTCATAACTGATTTTGTGGTGAGAACTGCAGTTCCCACCACTTTACCAAACACCCCCTAATAAAGGTTTTAAGTGTAATTATTGTCCAATCACAAGAATCGATGCAGATGGAACATATTTAAAGGGTGTTTAGCAATCATTTCATCATAGCTGTAGTTATTAATATGATGTTTAAAAAGTAGTGGGAACCGTTGATTAGAACCATTTTTATTATAGCATGTGAGAGTCTTATATTGTAGCAATTTTCTTTATTATTATTATAGCATGTGAGAGCTGTATACTGTTTATAACTGAATTTGTAGTAGCAACCACCATGCCAAATAGGGGTTAAATAATGTAAAATTTTTATATATTACAGTAAAAAAATAGTTATAGTATAAAGTTTTACATATTATAGTGTTTTAAACTATAATCATACTGCAACCATGGTTCCAACCATATTTATCAAACACCTTATTTTTTTTATTAAATTTGTTGTTTTTATTTATTCTAGTTGAGTTTTTAGGTAAGTAATTGGAACTGAAAATGTTAGTTTAAAAATTATAAAATGTGAAAACCTTTTATCGTTACAATTTTTCATTTGTTACTGTAGCTTCTAAGAACTTTACACTGTTTGTTAACAGTTCTAACTAAAATGTCAAATAGAGGCTAAATTTTGATGCTTTTTTTAGACAAATGTTGTTCTATTGTGGTGTTTAGAGTATTAGTTTGAACCAATTTTGATTAAAAATATTATAGCAATTAAAAGCTTTACATTACAATTAGCTTTTTCTTGATATCATATCATGTAAAGACTTTACACTGTAGATGTTTTTATTAAAAGTTGTTTTTATTATTTTATTAAATTTGTTGTTTTCATTCATTCTAGTTGAGTTTTTAGGTAAGCAGTTGGAACCAAAAATATTAGTTTAAAAACTATAAAATATGAAAGCTTTTTATTGTAACAATTATTTGTTTGATATTGTAGCTTCTAAGAACTTCACTTTATTTGTTAACAATTCTAACTAAGATGTCAAATAGAGGCTAAATTTTGATGCTTTTTTAGACAAATGTTATTCTTTAATAGTGTTTGGAGTATTGGTTTGAACCAATTTTTATTAAAAATATTATAACAAGTGAGAGTTTTATACTGCAATTGACTTTTTTTGATATCATAGCATGTAAAGGGTTTACATTGTAAGAACTAAAAATTTTGGTTGCACTATTAATACTAAACACCCTATGCATGTTCTGTTCAAAAGCCTAGAGATTTGAAAATGTAAAAACCATACGGATGTTTATTTTTGGTTGTTTTTGTCTGCATTTTTTTAATAAGGTTGATGCTTCTTACATTCCTTTATTTTTTTGCCGCTGTATTATATTTTCTTATTTTGTTGTGCTTGTCATGTAGCTAGATTGTAATTTTCTTTTTTTTTTTTTTTGCCCTTTCATAAAATAGAGTGGCAATTTGCTTGAATTACTTTTGTAGTGTTTGATAAATTCAATTTTAAATCATCAGTTCTAACTCAAATATTGTAAAGTTCTAACATATTATAGTGTAAAAACAAAAATATGTTACAATATAAATACAAAAATATGCTACTATATAAAATTTTCACATACTATAATACTTGTAATTCTAACTCCAGTTATAACTCACTCTTTAAATATCCTATTGAGTATGTCTGGCAAAGAAGTTCAAATTTAAGTTTGAGATTTACCCGGTCCTATATTCAACTCTTATCTCACCCAGTCATTTATGTATTCCTTCTGCTTGTATAGGAGCTCTTCCCATTGGCAAATCCAATTTATCCTATCCTTGGGTGAATTGTTACGTCAGATTTTGAATTTAATATATATATATAATATATATATATATATATGTTCTCCCTCTTTTTTCTCAATTCAACACTAATTGCGGTATAAAAAAAAAACTATAACATACTTTAAAAAAATGGCTGTTATAAGTGGAATAATTACGTTGCGATTTTAGGGATAAAAAATGTCAGCTTATGGTTTGATTGAAATTCAAAAATTTATTAATTTGTTTAGAAATGTTGAGATTATCTCGTGTGTTTTTGTAACGAGACAAAATCCAATCTTGTCTTATAACCAAATTTATATCATCGTCGTCAGACTAAAAAACTAACTGTGTGAAAAACATATAATTATCCTTTATGAAAGAAATAAGTGTTCTTGAGCGAGAAATCCTAAAATAAGTAACTTGATCTTCAATTTGGCTTGCCTATGGGATTAATCCACTTTATTTTTTAAGTTTTATTTTTGTTGATACCTTTCAAAATTTCTCTTATTAAAATCAAAGGCATAATATATATGTTAAAAATATAATGCATAATTTTAGAATAATTTTTTTTTTCATAGTTCATTTGAATTGGATCCAACATCATAGACTTTGATTTTCTCTAATTAAAAAGATACAAAAGTAAGTCTGTCTGATTAATAAAATTAAAACAAGTAGTATTCTTAAAATACAAAATAGTTTCCAGATTCAGCATTTGGAAAAGCTTCTTATATATATCATATAATATATACTATATATTAAGCTGTCTACTATTTAGCATACATTTATGCCGAGGACAATATTATAGCACAATCCAACAAAGAAGAAAAATAATTAAACGACTAACGGGACAGGACCCGACAGAAAGCTACTTAACTATCAAGGTATTGCAAACAAAAAGGGAAACAAATTAAGGGGTTTTCACTAGTTCGAACATCTTTAACTATCATAATTATTTCAGAAAAAAGAACATATTTACAATCATTTACTACACCAATGATTGTTTGGACAAGATTGATTGGCAGTCGATAATGTATAGAAAAGGAAAATAATTGAATAGCTAATTTGGTTAAGTATACCAATGTTGTCAGTTGTATTTTAACCTTTGGTCACCATGTTATGGGGTGTTTAAAAGTGATAGAACCATTTATAGGGTGTTTGGAAGGTGGTGGGAACCAGTGGTGAAAACCATTTTTACTGTAGCATATAAGAACTTTACACTGTAGCAATTTTTTTATTGTTACTGTAGCATGTGAGAGCTTTTTACTGTTCATAACTGATTTTGTGGTGGGAACCGCAGTTCCCACCACTTTGCCAAACACCCTCTTAGTTTTTATCACAAACTCAGTTATAAATAGTAAAAAGCTCTCATACGCTGCAATAACAATAAAAAAAATTGCTACAATGTAAAACTCTCACATGCTATAATAAAAATAGTTCTCACTACTGGTTCTCACCTTCTTTTTAAACACCCATTTAGCCTGGCTAATGATAAGTTGTAAACCTTTTTTCAATATTTAAAGTTGAATTTTTCACCCATGTATTTTTTTTTTTACCCGTAATGTATGTGTTTAATGTTTTTTTTTTTTTTTTGCTAAAGAAAAAATATGTGTTAACTTCTTACAAAGAGACCTTTGAACTCCAATCCATGGACTGTATAATTATCTACGTTTAAGTGTCAACCTTTGTCTTTCTTTGTATCATTAAAATAAAATTGCCAAAAAAAAAAAAACATTTAAGTCCTGTTTGATTTTGTTTTCAAAATTATTGGAAATATTTTTGTATATTTTTTGAAACAAAAATTTTAAAAACACCCTCAACATAATTCCCAAAATATTCTCATTTTCTAAAAAAAGAATATTTCACCTATTTTAAAAATAATACCAAACAGCCGCTTAATATCCTCTCCTTTGGTTCGACGCTTTTTCATTTTATGTTATACCCTTGTATTATTTTTATTTGTCTTTTGTTGCATACTGATGTTCTAAATATTTCATCTATTTTTGGTCATATCCACTAAGCTTTAAGATTTGTAAAAGTAGAAATAACTTGAAAATATGCCAATTACTAGACGAGAAAGTAAACAAATCAATAAAACCAAATAGGGCATGTTAGTTTTAGCCAAAAAAAAATTGTATTGAAAGTAATATTTTAACTTAGATATTAAAATTTGACATTAGTATACTAATTTATATAATGTTTAGATTGACAGTTCAAACTATTCCACCACAAATTGAAAATATTGTAGCAATCAAATTCTGCGAGAAAAAGTAATATAATAAAATTCGTTTTAATTGAAATATTTTCGGTTCAAATTAATGAACCAAACGTCACATTAGTATTGCATTAGAAATGTTTCAACTGTTGAACTATATTTTGAATTTAGTATATTTTTCTACCTTTGAAAGGACCATCACTACAACGTAACATCTAGCATTAAAAACATAACATGA